>PITA01002590.1:110129-157515 GCA_004023965.1 Spilogale gracilis | reverse complement strand
TTTTTTTTTTTTAAAGATTTTATTTATTTGACAGAGAGAAACACAGCGAGAGAGGGAACACAAGCAGGGGGAATGAGAGAGGGAGAAGCAGGCTTCCCGCCGAGCAGGGAGCCCGATGTGGGACTCGATCCCGGGTCTCCGGGGTCATGACCTGAGCCGAAGGCAGTCGCCCAACCAACTGAGCCACCCAGGCGCCCCTCAAATTCTCCTTCCAAATAATACCTTTATATTCCTATTAGAACATTTTCAAAAAAGATTTTATTTATTTATTTGAGAGAGAAAGAAGGAGAGAGATGAATGAAGGGGAGGGGCAGAGAGAAGGGGGAAGTAGACTCCCTGCCTAGCGGGGAAACAGACCTGGGGCTCCATCCAAGAACCCTGTGATCATGACCTGAACAGATGCTTAACTGACTGGCCCAGGCACCCTGAGAACATTTACCATTAAACTAAGTCTGGCGGTTGTCGGTTCTTCTTTCTTAGAGTCCAAATCACTTTTCTCATGTATGAGGTTTCATTTTCTTTTTTTAAAACTATTTTCCATATTATGGGTTAATAATTTGTTTTCTTGTCTTTTAAATACTTCTAAGCTTTTTTTTTCTAGTTTCCTTTATCCTATAAAATATGTTCTTAAAAGTTGTTAATTTCATCCAAAGTCTCCCTACTCTTTTTGATCAGGTTCTAAATTCTTGCCTTCGTCTCAGCTACTTTGCTTTGTTTTAATCAGCTTAGCTGTTTTTTTCTGGTTTTCACATTTATTCTCTCAGTCACATTTTTGCCCCAGGAAATGTTGGTAAGGTCTGTGCCGGCCTTATTTTTAAGTGCTGGAGGCGCTGGGCAGGCAAGCCGCTCGCCTGACAGTCGCTAAGTCCAAAGAGCAGGCAGAATCTTATTCAACCCATATTTTAATCATTCTTTTATATTATTACTATTTAAGTGAGTTTTTAAAAAAAATATCAATGGGGGTAAATGAAATTACTTACAAGAATAAAGAGTTGCTGGGAGCCGGCCCCGGCAACGGTTGGTCAGGGTTCCCTGAAGGTGGTGACGGAGTCGGCGATAGGAAATGAGAGAGCCCCGATGATGCTTTTCCGATCACCTGCCAGGCATCTCCGCCTTGCTGAATCTCAGTGTCTTTATTTATAGGCAACAAGTTAAAGATTCTCATGAAGGAAAATTTTTCTACAGAGAGTGATTTTTGATTACACAGTGTCCTTGTTAGAGAAACAGTGCTTTGATTAGTGAAACATGTTTTTGCAGGTGCACCTATCTACAGTAAGAGTTAACTCCCTAAACTAAAGGGCATGTTGTTCAGTGAGGTTGCATCTGGGCAGAGAATGGTTGGTGCCTAGGCGATAAAGGGTAGACTAATGATATGGTATATTTTAAGCAGGTCTTACAAACAAGAAGGCAGTTGAAAGGCTTAGATGAGTTATATACAAAGTTTTAGCTACATAATTAATACAATGACCAAAAGTTAGTCTGTCTGGCATCAAGGAGAAAAATAACTTCTTTTGCAAAGGTAAAAGTATTTGCTCAAGCCTGTTTTCCAAGACTGGATTTAGAACTCTTAATTTATGGATCCTTTGTGTGCGTGGCAACGTCCTTGTTAGTATAGTTTTATTTCTAATATTAAGCCCTTTATTTAACCATTTAAAAACCCTGACAATCTCCTCCACAGAGCTGCAGGATATTTAAGATTAAGCATTTTGCTATATACCAGACATAGTTTTTAAATGACAAGCATTCCGTACAAAGAATGGCAAACAAGCAGGGTGGAGAAACCGCTGCCCCACGTAAACTCCTCACACTTTGTGGGAGGGCTGGTGTTCCATGCCTTGCAGAGGGACATTGCCTGAATGACCATGCAGGTGGCTCGCGGCATGGCGGGAGGGGCAGATCACACACCGTCCCTGACAAAGAGTAAGGGAGACAAATAAAATGAAACTGAAAAAGAAAGTTTCACCTTTTATCCTTCAACTTTTTACTCTACTGAGGTTTAAATCAAATAAATTTTAAAAAGTACATAACCATGCATTTTTAGAAATGAGATTTATTCACTGGGAAAGAGCTTTGCAGAAATATGGAAACCTATCTTGAAATTCAACAGACATTTGGTTTTTCACAGGTATTTTAAATGTTATCTAAGATTGTTGTGTTAAATATTGCATGTGATTGCATCAGCGTTTCGTTAATTCTTTTATAGAATCATCAGAACCAGTTGGAAATATTTGACGGAAATGTTGCTCACATAAGTACCTGGCTTTATCAAGCTGAAGCTCTATTGGATGAGATTGAAAAAAAACCAGCTAGTAAACAGGAAGAAATTGTGAAGGTATGAAGCCTAGAGCATTGTAACGCTTCTGGGAGTGGAAGGTTTTGGTGTGGTCTTTTCTCAAGTACTCCAAGTTCCTTGTGCCTTTATTCTTCTCTTGCAGTAGATTCATTAGTTTTTATTTTGGTGGGAGAAACTGAGGTCTCATCTGAGTCCGATATGAACAGCTCTTCATTAAATTGATTATTGTAAAATCTTTTCCAGAGATCCAAGAAATTAATTTAAACTACCTTTCATTCTGAGTTAGCATCACACTCATGTTTGGTTTTGATTTATCCTTATGATAATTTTGTGTTTTTTGCAATTAGCGTTTAGTGTCTGAGCTAGATGATGCCAACCTCCAAGTTGAAAATGTTCGTGATCAAGCCCTTGTTTTGATGAATGCACGTGGAGGTTCAAGCAGGGAACTTGTAGAACCAAAATTAGCTGAACTGAATAGGAACTTTGAAAAGGTATCTCAACATATCAAAAGTGCCAAGGTGAGTAATTATATTTTAACTTAAAAGTACTTTTCATGTGGGCATGCATCTCAGTGATAGGTGATTGTATAGTAAATACATCAAAGAATTTTGAATTAAGATGATTTGAAACACATTTTCTTTGAATGGAATATCAGTCCTTATTTATTTATTTATTTATTTAAGATTTTATTTATTTGACCGAGAGAAACACAGCCAAAGAGGGAACACAAGAGGGGGGAGCGAGAGAGGGAGAAGCAGGCTTCCCGCTGAGCAGGGAGCCCGATGTGGGGCTCGATCCCGGGTCTCCGGCATCCTGACCTGAGCTGAAGGCAGTCGCTCAACCAACTGAG
Organism: Spilogale gracilis; assembly: GCA_004023965.1. NCBI lineage: Eukaryota > Metazoa > Chordata > Mammalia > Carnivora > Mephitidae > Spilogale > Spilogale gracilis. Next base: position 154,372 of record PITA01002590.1, on the reverse strand, counting down.
CCACCCAGGTGCCCCAGTCCTTATTTATTTGTGATTTTGCATATGAAGGAGAGACAATAGGAAATTAGTATTAAAGAAAAGCAATCATTTGAGAGAAGCTTTCAAAGTCTCAATCAGATGTTAAAATTGGCTATAAAATAGTAAGATTCCCCTCTGCCCTCCCCACCATGCTTGCACTCTCCCCCCCCCAATAAATAAATACAAAAAAAGTGGGGAAGCCCTGTGGTGATGGGGCTCAGTTGGTTAAGTAACTGACTCTGGGTTTCTGCTCAGGTCATGATTTTGGGGTTGTGAGATTAAGCCTTGCTTTGGGTTCTTTACCTAGCACAGGCTGCTTAAGTTTCTCTCTCCCTCTTCCCTCTCTAGTCCCCCCCCCCAAACAAACAAACAAACAAACAAATAAATAATTCTTTGAGGAAAAATTAAGACTCATTCTCAAGCTAGACATGAATATTAAATCCATTATTTATAGTCATACTTTATAAACTTGCACACTACATGCTTGTGAACTGGTTTTTTATTTTATTGCAACTAAAAGTTATAAGAAATTTCATAGTTTAGATCTAATGTAGAAAAGCTACTATGCCATTATCAATTTGAAAAAGAGCTTTATAAATTTAGATAAGAAGATAATAAATGAGAATTTTCCTTAAAAAAGCTTTTATCTATGCTTCATATTATAATGTTTCTCTCTGTATGTATCTTAACAATTCTCTTTCTTCTTCCCTTGTTTCCTGAGGGGGGAGGAAAGGAAGCATTTTATTGTAGTGTTCTCAAGGCCTGGAGTGTGGCAAGTGCTCAATAAATGTTAAATTGAAAAGATGAGAACATTTTGATGGTTTGGTAGGCAAAAAAACAAAACAGTGCAGCTGACTTTAGGGGTCATTCATATGAGGTGTTTATTCTGACAGAGGATGAGGAGGTTTTCAGGATCCCAGCTGGGCCCATGGGTTGGCATTTTTGAGTATTTGGTTAATTCTACCTCTTGAGACTTATGTGTAGAAATTATCTAAGAGGAAGGACCCTTTTTTTTTTTGCAAGAAGTAAACATTATCTAAGTCAGCTTTAATTTGAAATAGATGACATAATAGGGCCAAACCAGCTTTCATAGCTCATGAATGTACTTAGATTAATCAGAACTTAAGGAAAACAAACAATTTGCTTAAACTTCTGTCTTCCTGGGGTGCCTGGGTGGCTCAGTTGGTTAAGCTACTGCCTTTGGCTCGGGTCATGATCCCGGAGACCCGGTATCGAGTCCCACGTCGGGCTCTGCTTGGTGGGAAGCCTGCTTCTCCTCTCTCACTCCCCCTGCTTGTGTTCCCTCTCTGGCTGTGTTTCTCTCTGTCAAATAAGTGAAATCTTTAAAAAAAAAAGCAAAAAAACTTCTGTCTTCCTTAGCTGTGATCTTACTTCTCTACTTTTCTGACCTAAGTTCATTTGTACTTTTCAAAAGTCTATAGGAGCATTTTCCTGGTTTAAAAGAATAAAGGATGAGTCATAAATAACTTCTGTTAACATTTTGGCATACATGTCTACTCTTACTCATACCTATGTGATATTAAAATACCAAAATTTGCCAGGAGCCGGCCCTGGCAGAGATGGTGGGTCCCAAAACGTGGGATGTCTGGTGGGCGAAATAATGACACGGACACGGAAATCTGATGCAAGCTGACAGACCCGAGGTCAGTCAGGAGAGACCTATGAAGCAGGCTCAGCCTCACGCTCTGGCTTTTTAGCATTGGCTCTCTAGCTCTAGCTCTCTAGCTCTGGCTTTGGCCCTCTTGCTCTACTTCTCTTTCCTCTTCTGTCTCTCTTACTCTGCTTCTCTTTCTGCTGCTTTCTTTGCTTCTCTGTTTCTGTCTCTCTTTGCAGGCTCTCTCTGTTTCTTGCTGCTCTCCTCGAAGGCTCTCTTGCTGCATCCTCGCAGGCTCTCTGCCTTTGTCTCTCAGTCTCTCTCAGTCTCTCTTTGCAGGCTCTGTTCCTGTTTGCCAGCTCTCCTGCTCTCTCCTCTAAGGCTCTCTTGCTGCTTCCTCGCAGGCTCTCTGCCTTTGTCTCTCAGTCTCTCTCAGTCTCTCTTTGCAGGCTCTGTTGCTGTTTGCCAGCTCTCCTGCTCTCTCCTCTAAGGCTCTCTTGCTGCTTCCTCGCAGGCCCTCTGCCTTTTTCTCTCTGTCTCTCAGTTTCTCTGCAGGCTCTCAGTCTCTCTCTGTCTCCAGGCTTTGTCTCTCTTGACTGTCAAGGGTCCCAGTCTTTTATTATTCCCAAGTGAGGAAGTTGGGTGGTGCAGTTAAATCTTTAACTGCTTTTGAACCCGCCCTAGAGACAGGATTAGTATTGTTACTGTGGGGTACAGAGTGATTGCTTAAACTCACAGAAGTTGAGACCATTGAGGCACAGGGATCAAGAAATACAGATAGGAGATACAGAGATATGATTACCGGGAGGAGGATTAAATGGAACTATGTCTTGAATAAGCACACCAAGGACATATTGCCCTGACCCACAGGGTAAGTGGCTTTTCAGATTCTAGGCAGGGAAAGCCCAAAGGGGCTTTCATTCACATTCACAGGTACCTCCACCAGAATTTCTGATGGCTTGGGCCTGGAGGGAAGGGCGGATCATGCACTGTCCCCCACAAAAATTTTATATTGTTTTGTTTGTTCTCCTTTGACATAGTTTTCAACGGCTGTGGGGTGTTCCATTGTATGATCTGTTATACTTTTAGAAGTCAATTTTCCACTTTTAGTGTCCTTTTATAAATATTGAATTGTCAGAATCTTTTTATGCATGTTTTCTTGCTCATTTGTTAATATGCTTGTTAGGATCAATTCTTAGAATTCTTTGAAATGGTTGTAGAATTGTTGTGCATATAAATACTATTAAAAAGACTTTCCAAAGAGTTCTACAAAAAGTTTGTGTTAATTTCTACTTATATGATCAGTGTGAAAGTGCTTATTTCTCCGTGCTCAGCCAACATCTTGTTATTTTCCTGAATGTTAGTTTTATTAAAGGTGTTACATTCAGTTTAGTCATATAAATATAATGTCTTTCTATAGTGATATTGTCTGAAAATACTGCATTGAGAAATATGTATTTTCTCAGAGTTTGGGTATCAAAATCTAAAGGGGATTCTACAAGAGACATTCTGTGGGATGGATCTGTACTCGGTGGTGGCCTTTCTTCTTTCTGTGGTCGAGGCAGGGATGGCTTTTGGATCTTGGTCCTATTTCTTGCTGTGCTCATATGTGATCTCAAAAATCCTCCCACACCCTGCAGGGTGTCACAATTCTTTGCACGCTAGCTCACATCTCTGGCTGGAGTTTGGAGAGAATGGGTAACTCAGAGAAGCCCAAATAGATAAAATCATTGCTCTATGAATGAATGAAATTAAAGTCAATTCAAATAAATGCTAGCTTCTTTCTTGACCCACCATACCTCAGATTAATGATGGCAGGTCTGGTTAAGAATATAGCTTTTCAGGGATGCCAGGGTAGCTCAGTTGTTTAAGTGATGGTCTTCAGCTCAGGTCATGATCCCAGGTCCTGGGATTGAGCCCCACAAGAGACTCCTTGCTGAGTGGGGAGCCTGCTTTTCCCCTGCCTGCCCTGCCCCCCCTCCCGCTTATGCTTGGTCTCTCCCTGTCTCCCGCCCCCCTGTCAAATAAATAAATAAAAATCTTAAAAAAAATAGAATGTATCTTTTCAAAGAACACTTTTCTTTCTGCAGTTGCTAATTGGCCAGGAACCATTATCCTACCAATGTCTGGTCACCACTGACGCATTTGAAGCTGATGTACTTTTCTCTGACCTGGAAAAATTAGAAAGTGACATAGAGAATATGTTAAAAGTTGTGGAAAAACACTTGGAATTCAGTGATGAAGATGAGAAGGTTGGTTCAAGGAGATTTTCAAAACCATGGTGTTCTTATTTTTTTGTTCTGTTAATTATTTTTTTATAGCAGTGATGTTTACCCAGAGAATCTGCCAAGTCATGCCAAAGAATAGACCCATGCGTGATTTTCTGCTGAGTGTCACTGTAAGATTTGCCAAGTGATTTACATAATGCTTAAAAAAATAGACATAGTTTTTGACTAAAGGTAGTGTTGTTTCAGTGTTCTCTGCCTCTAAACTAACCTTCTTTATGAGGTATTTTAACTTCAAATGTGAAATATTTAAAAAAACAAGGATTTTTATTCCTTATTCAGATGAACAGATCTTGACTGATCTCATACTTCATAGGTTAGTTCTCCTGCTTGAGAACTGATAAGTGAGTGATGCTATGCATTTTTCTTTTGAGTAAACTGTTTTTCCTATTAAACATTGAGGTGGATGAGGAGAGATCCCAGATTGAGGAAGTTCTGCAAAGAGGAGAACAAATGTTGCATCAACCTATGGAGGATAATAAAAAAGAAAAGATCCGTTTGCAGTTACTACTTTTGCGGACAAGATACAATAAAACTAAGGTACTATCGTGAGAGAGACTCTGTTTTCCTTAAATAACTTAACTTAGCTCTTGCCATTTAGATATTTGATGTTGCATTCATGGATACCTTAAAAAAAGGAGGAATAGTATCTCTCCTTTATAGTATGCATCACTAAATAACATTTATATTTTCAGATGGGACAGAACTCTTAAGGAAATAGAAACAAAATCTTACTATTAGGATCTCTTTGGACTTGTAATAATGTATGTGTAGATGTAAAAGGCATTTATCCTTCTTTCATCTATGACTTCCTCCTTCAGTTCTGTATATGTGGAGGTCTTAATCACCTCAAAAAATTTTTAGTTAACAAATAACCAACTTTGTGAATTGATAAATTACAATTTATAGTCGAGAAAAAGATTCACTACCAGCTCCCTTTTCAATGGCCATCATTCCAACTGCCTTGTAGGTATGCTGGTGTTCTCTAAAAGTCTGTTCTTAAGTAATCCTTCTAAGAATCATTTTTAGTTGATGAAGTTGAATCTAGTGGAAGATTCTACTCTCTCAGCTTGCTGCCCGTTAGATGTCTCTATCTGTATGCACTGCTGCCTTGTAACATGTCCCAAGCTAAACTCGTCCTTTCCCTTCCCCTTCCAACCCATGTTTCCTAATTTATTCCCTATATTTTTTTATTTCCTTAAAAAACTACCTATTCTCACATTAGAAACCTCAAAACCTTCTCAACCATTTTTTTGTTCCTTACATCACATCAAGTAGGAGTAAAACCATCTCTTCTGAATGGAAGTACGATGCAGCTGAACCTAAAGTTAGACACATCTCTATCAGTAACTTGCTTTACGACCCTGAGGAGATAACTGAATTTCTCTTAGTCTACTATCCTTTCTGTAATTCACACTTTTATTATTTTTTCCTGTTAGTCACTGTAATATGTCCTTAGCTGGTTATTTTTAATGTCCAGTTTTTCTTAACACTAGCCCATCCTCCATTTTGTCCTCAGAATTATTCCCTCCAAAGTTATGGTTGGTCATGACATTCCTTTATCTAAGAAAGTATTCAGGAAAATATTTCAAAATACAGAAAAAGCTTTAAGTACAAGGTTTATCACTGTAGTGATACACTAAGGCTCCTCTCTGGCCCCAGCTACCTCTTTGAGTCACTGGCACTTACCAGGAGTATAGCTATGGTGGTTTTCTGTACATTTTACCAAATACACTGGTGACATTACACATTTGGGATCCTGCTAATTTTATTTTTATTCCTTAGTGTGGGTTTTATCCCTTATTTTACCTGAAAAGTGTGTTACCTTTTAAGGCATGGCTCTGTTTTTACTCCTAACATTTTTTCAGATGATATTGTGGTTCTTTGCTTCATTTTTACTATTAAAAGTATCTTACTTTTCTAGAACTTCATCTTTAGGTCCCAAATCATAAATCATTACCGGTTCAAAGTGGAAATAATTTTTGGACTTTTAACAAATGCATAAATTTGTTTTTTAAGAGTACTAATATACACTACAATAGGCACATTTTATTTTGGGTTCATTAGCATTAGTTATTGTAATTAAAATGTTCTTAAAATGCTTGAAAAGATTTGTCCTTATTTCATTAGCCCATATGCTTCTCCGGGCTTGGAGTTTTTAAATCTGTTTCTTATCTGTGAACATTAGAACCTCTTAGGGAATTTAAAAGAAAGTCTAACTTCCACACCCCTCAATCAAAATCTCTTAGGTTGGGCTTATCTGTGAATACTCTTTAAACAAACAGGCAAACATTCCAAGTAATTCTTATGTTTAGTCAGAATGGAGAACCATCAGTTTGTAGGACTCATTTTCTTATTTGAAAAGTGGGTTAAATGATCTTTTCCCATTTGTTTACGAAAGTATGTTTACTATTTTTAAAATATGTGTAGGCTTTTTATAAAACAAAGATATTAGTCTCCTGTCATATTTTCTATTAAAGTATTATCTTATTGATTTTTTACCTTCTAATTATTTTATCTTTAACATACAACCATTTAAAATTTTTGTTTAGCCCTTCATGACTATGTTTGTGTGTGTGTGTGTGTGTGTGTGTGTGTGTGTGTGTGTGTGTTTCCAGCCTACTTAGGATCTGAAAAGTCCTTATTTACGATAGAGATGATGAATATTTAGTTCTATTTAGTTCTGTTTTTTTCCCTATGGTTTGATAAAAACAAAACTTAGAAACTTTTTATAAAGTTCATATAAAATTAACTTTTTTTTTTTAAAGATTTTATTTATTTATTTGACAGAGAGAAACACAGCAAGAGAGGGAACACAAGCAGGGGGAGTGAGAGAGGGAGAAGCAGGCTTCCCGCCGAGCAGGGAGCCTGATGTGGGGCTTGATCCCGGGTCTCCGGGTTCATGACCTGAGCCGAAGGCAGTCGCTTAACCAACTGAGCCACCCAGGCACCCCTAAAATTAACTTTTTAATCTAAATCTGGAACTTAGGTTGTGTGTGACATGAGCAGCATCATGTAACACTATTGAATGTTAACATTAGCTTGCAGCATATTTGCATTTCTGTGTCTTAGCAGAATGCTTTAAAAATAAAATTATTCAGAAGTAAAGTCTGGATCAGATCTCAAGGCCGTTTTTTGTTTTTTTGTTTTTTTTTCTTCTCCTAGGACAAATGATTGATCACTCTCTTAGGATAAAGTCTATTTTTGGAATAAAGAAAGCACATGTTTAAATTTTGAACTGACTTGCTGCTTCTGCAGGAGTATGGAGGCTCAGGGAATCCTAGGTTATCCTTATAGTCTGAATAGAAAAAGGTAGTCTTTAATGAAGGTGATTTTTTTTTTTTAATTTGGAACTTCCTATCTATAATACCTATAGACCTTCCCATTCTGTTATATTTGCTAAAAAATAATCTGCCTTCTTGAATATACAGGTAAATATCCAGAAATGCTTTCTGACTAAAATTTGAAGACATGGCATTAGGATAATAAAATTAATATTAGTATCAAGTTTAATAATCCTGTGGATAAAATCAGGAAATCTTTGGCTCGCTTATCTCCTGCTATCCAAGACTGTCTAGCAATTGGTGAATACATTTCATTGCATTCTAGGTAACAAAAATAAATGCAGAACTCTAGATTCAACACCATGTTGTTGACTCACTGATTTTAGTCTTGAGTCTTGGTTTCATTTAGGAATTATAACCATAACCATTTTCAGGACAGTACCTCATTGAACATGTATTTACCATCATTTTCACTGCCATCTTTGAATTCTCAAAGGAATATCCTTTTTTAGAAGTTCAATAGAGAAAACAGTGAAAGCATCAGGGAAGCTACCTTAATTCATGAGAAGATGCAGTTTGCTATTTACAAGTAGTAAATGCCACTTAATAAACCATGGCCATTTCAAGTAAAGGATGTGAACACCTGCAGGACTGATAGCCCATCCCCAAAAACACTTGCTTTGTTGAGAAAGCTCTGATCAGAGGATATATTAGTAAGGAGTCCTTTAGGATCTGTCTGAATTGATTGTTTTATGTAGGAGTCATGTTCTATAATATTGTTCACAAGGGTTAAGATTCTATACTGCATTACCTGGATATTATTTTAATCAAAACCACTGTTGCATTTCTTATGTTATGAATACTTGTTTCACTTATTTATATTATCAACAGTGAGGCCCAGAAGAGTTAATCTAATTGTGACATTTTACAAAATGGATAAAATAATAATGGTATTAAAATGTTTTATTTCATACAAAACTTTATGATTTATGGCATATTCTCATTTCCCCAACAGCTCAGAAAGGAGTTGTTACGTTTTTGTGTTTGCTGAATGAGTTAAGTAGCACACGTCTTAAAGAAAAACCTGTCAAACTTTAACTTATTTATGCTGTTTAACCACAGGCTACGAAAAAAAACCAGTATAGAGATTGTCAAGGGTTTCTATAGCAAGACACGGTAAAAATATAAAAACATAAAACTCAGTTTTATTTTTTAAATTGGGTTCATGATATTGAATTCCTCCACAAAATAGTATTGTGTGTGTGTTTTTTTTAAATTCTATTTGCTGCTATTCATTGTGGGGCTATTTTAAGAGATGTGTCTTATTATTATTGTTTTTACAGGCGGCCACTAATCAACAAAGGAGAATAGGTCAGCTTGCTCCTGGAATTCAATCACCACCTCTCCCCACAGATTATCTAGTTGACATTAACAAAGTTTTACTTTCCATGGATGATGTTGAATTATCACTTAATGCTCCTGAGCTAAGTACTGTTGTCTATGAAGACTTCTCTTTTCAGGAAGACTCTCTGAAGGTAAATCTCCAGGCACCTCTGAGTAGCCATAGTTAATGCAGAAGTAAAGCAAGGAATCTGTCCTTGTGACTTTGTAGATGGTTTATAATTTTTAAAATTTGTACTAAGGATTAATAATGTATATGAATAATAAACCTTCCTCATTTCACCAAGGAAATATTACCAAGTTTTAAATTTTTTAAGAGTCGGCATGGATTTTTACGTATGCACAGATATTCATTCTTGGCAACATCAACAACTTCTTTACTCAAATACGTAGACGATCCATATTCCTTTCTTATTAACTTGATTGTCAGTTTGATGTAAAATATCAGCATTCATGTTGTCATCTAGAATGAGTTAAGATTGGCCAGTGCTTGGAGTATGGAATAGCATGTTGTTTATACATTAATAGAGATCTGGAAGTTTTTCGTTATTTACAAGACTATTAAATACCATCAGGGCTTTTTCATATAATTTGATTGTTCTTATGTATAAATTTGCAATACATTGATATAGATTTCATATGTTTGCTAGCTCATTTCTGTCCTTTAAATTAACATTATTACATATTGGAAAATATAAATCCTTCCAACTTCAAACACTTCATTACCTTTACAGAATACTATTGAGGCTTTTTGTATGCCCTGTACAAATACTGCTTTGAGCATCTGTGAGGATTTTCTTTTCTGCTGTTAGGATATTAGGTAGCATTTCTCACACTTTGGCCAATACAGGGCATTATTCTTTTTTAAAGTTTTCAGTGTTGATGAGCAACAATTTTTATGTCTCTTTATATTTAAAATAAATGTTATTCAAGATTAATTTTTGGCCTTCTGTGATTTCATTCTTATCTCTTTGCTGGATTTTGTTAATGTGTGACAATACATTTGTAGAATATCAAAGATCAACTGGACAGACTCGGGGAGCAGATTGCAGTCATTCATGAAAAACAGCCAGATGTTATCCTTGAAGCTTCTGGATCTGAAGCCATTCAAATCCGGGATACACTAACTCAGTTGAATGCAAAATGGGACAGAATTAATAGAATGTACAATGATCGTAAAGGGTATGTGTAAATTAAATTAATACTTACTTTTCTTAAAAAGGCCTGTAAGTTCATGGGCCATGACGGAGGTCATACATACACTAAAATTAATGAGAATAAATTTCACATCCTTGTCCTAGGCTTTGTTTAATAAATTGTGATGAGTGTGGTTCCTTAAAGAAAGAGGAATTGCATCACATATAGATGACCCTTTGCAACATAATATCTTAATAATTAAATGAAGCACCTTTAAGTTTTAGGATCTAAATAGTGTCATTTTCTTTAAAAAACTTAAAAAATATTTTCATTAATGCTCACTTTCTGCACATGCTTGATGATTAATGCAAGTGAGGAACAGGGACAGCTGTAGATAATTTGAATTCCTGTATAACTCCAAACGCTTTTTTTCTAAATAATTTTCTGTGTAATGTTTTTGAGACTTCTTCTTTCTTGATTTTGACCAGACCTATTAATAAGTAGAAATAGAAATGATAAGATTTTTCCAGTAGGTGTGTATATGGTAGAAAGGCAAATAAAGTGTGAAATAGCTCAATATAAAGTACTATGTAAGAGGAAAGCTATCAGCAAAATATATTGGCAAACATTAAGAGACATACATACAAAAGCTAAGCATCACGTTCTTTATCTTTGTTTTAGCTACATTTCAGTGAGTATCAGTCCTTGAACAGATCATTTTTAATGGCCTTTGGGTATATTCCTTTGTATGGATTTTTAAAATCATCTCTTTACATTTAGAGAATACTTTTTACATGGATCTTTATGCATATTTCTGCCTAGTTAGACTTGATTATTAGACGATGACTAATTTGTTAAAACATAGTAATTTTTTTTAAAGTTTTTATGTGAGAGAGTGAGTAAGCAAGAGAGAATAAGAGCCAGGGGAGAGACAGAGGGAGAGGAAAAAGCAGACTTCCAGCGGAGCAGGGAGCCCAACATGGGACTCGATCCCATGGGATCATGACCTGAGCTGAAGGCAGACGCCTAACCGACTGAGCCACCCATGCTCCCTTGTTATGTGTTTTAGAGTCTGTATAAGAGTGAAATTGTGTAAAATATTTGTCTTTTCTCTGCCTGATTTATTTCCCTTAACATAATATCCTCTAGATGCATCCATGTTGTTGTAATGTCAAGATCTCATTCTTTTTTGTAACTGAATAATATTTTATTATATCACAAATATATATCACATCATCTTTATTCATCTATTGATAGTCAGATAGATTGTTTCCATATCTTGGCTATTATAAATTATGCTGAAACAAAACAGAGGGTGCAGATATCTTTTTAAATTAATGTTTTCCTTTCATTTGGGTAAATATCCAGTCATGGAATTCCTGGATCATATAGTATTTCTGTCTTTAAGTTTTGTGGAGCCTCCATAATGTTTCCCATAGTAACTGCCCCAGTTTACATTCCATCAACAGTGCACGAGGGTTCACTTTCTTTGAATGTATCCACATTCTTTCCAACGCTTGTTATTTCTAGTATTCTTGATACTAGGCATTCTGACTGGTATGAGATGATATGTAATGTGGTTTAGATTTGCATTTCCCTCATGAATTAGTGATGTTGAACAACTTTTCATGTGTCTGTTGGCCATCTGGATGTCTTCTTTGTAAGAATGTCTATTCAGGTCCTCTCCTTTTTAATATGATTATTTATTGTTTTGGATTGAGTTGTATAAATTCTTTATCTATTTTGGGTAATAACCCCTTATAGGATAAATCATTTGCGGATATTTTCTCCCATTCAGTAGGTTGCTTTTCTGTTTTGTTGATAGTTTTCTTCACTGTGAAAAAGCTTTTTATTTTGGTGTGGTTCCAGTGGTCTATTTTAGTTTAGTGGGGTTTTGTTTTTTTGGTTTTGTTTTTTTTTTTTTTTTTGCCTTACCTGAGGAGACATAGCCATAAATATGAATATTTATGGATATTTATGGCCCATGTCCAAGAGATACTTGCCTGCTTTACTTTGGGGTAGTTTTATGGTTTCAAATCTCACATTTAAGTCTTGACTATATGTTTGCTTTTACCAGTGGGAAAAATTTTTTTTTTCATTATATTCTTACTTTTCTAGTTGTGGCTTTTTCTTTCCATTTGAAGAATAGTGATGAACTACTTTAACTTTTGTCTGGAAAACTCTGTCTCTCTTTTAATTCTGAATGACCTTGCCAGGTAGAGTATTGATTGTCTTCCTTTCAGCTCTTAGAATATATCATGCCACTGTCTTCTGATTTGCAGAGTTTCTGTGGAAAAATTATTGCTATCCTTGTGGGATTTCCCTCTTACGTAACAGTTTATTTTTTCTTGTTGCTTTGAAGATTCCCCCTTTATCTTTAGTTTTTGCCATTTTAATTATTATGTGTCTTGGTGTGGACTTCCTTAGGTTCATCTTGTTTGGGACTCTTTGTGCTTCCCCGACCTGGATGTCTGTTTCCTTCCCAATGTTAGGGATGTTTTCAGCTATTATTTCTTCAAATAATTTTATGCCCCCTTCCCTTATCGTCTCATTTTGGGATCCCTATATTATGAATATTATTACACTTCATGATGTTTTAGAGTTCCCCTAATCTATTCTTATTTTTATTATTATTATCTTTCTTTTTGCTGTTCAGTTTGATTGCTTTCCATTAACCTGGCTTCTGGGTTGCTGAGGCATTCTTTTGCATCCTCTAATCTATTGATTCCTTCCAGTATATTTTTCATTTTGGTTATTGTATTCATTAACTCTGGTTATTTTATATATTTTCTATATTTTTGTTGAAGTTTGTACTGAATTCAAATATTCTTCTCTCAAGTCTGGTGAGTATTTTTATGACCATTACTTTGCTCTCTTTATCAGGTCTATTGCTTATCTCAGTTTTGTTTAGTTTGTGATTCTGTCTTATTCTTTCATTTGGGATATATTCCTGTTTCCTCATTTTGTCTGACTTTCTGTGTTTGTTTCTGTGTATTAGGTAGGTTAGTTATATCTCTTGGTCTTGAAAGTAGTGGATTTTTGTGGTTTCAGTAATGCAATCCTACATTACTTCCTGAAAATCCTACACTACTTCATGTGCCCTCCTATTGTGGCTGAGCCATGATTACTATAGCACACTGGTGGGTCAGGCTGGCCCTTAGCCCACCCGGCTACAGTGACCTGCTTTGTCTGCCATGGGCCCACTGGGCAGGGTTTGCTCCTCTGGCTGTTAAGAGACCAGGCTGCAGCCACCTTGGGCTTGCTGGTGGATGGGGCCAGCACTTAGTCTGGCTGTCTACAGTTAGCTGCTACAGCAGCTGCAGGTGCAGGGAAGGGCAGGACTTGCTCTCTGCATAGCCAGCCAGAAAATTAAAATTTTCTTTGTTTTTTTTACCTTCCCAGTTTCCAATTCTTACTCAGAATTCCATCTTCTATAGGCAATAGTTTTCCTTCTTAATTTCATCAGTTATTCTTTTTCCATTATTTAAAAAGTTTTCAGAATTCAATTTTAAGGCTTCACCCATCCACCTACCTCTGTATACTTGTCTGTCTGTCCATTCAGTGTCTGATGACCAATGTTTATTGAGCGCTGACTAATTCAAGGGACATACAATTATGCGTAAGTACTTATAAAGGATTATAAGGCAGGTGTACTAAATAGATGTAGTCTCTGTCTCATGGTCCAAATATATATAGGAGAAATATAGACAGGCACTTAGTACATAGTGCATAGTGCTTTGATGAGGACAATACAAAAGACCATGCTAGGCAACTTGAAGGATTTGGGAAGTCTTTTTGGAGGTTACCCAGGTGAAGGAATAGAGGGAATACAACATTGCATAAAATCATAGATAAGAGAGAGAGTACAGTGCAGCTGAAGAAATGGAAGGAGTCTAGTGGAGTTAGAACTCATAGCAGAGAGATGAAACCAGAAAGGGCTGAAGGAACTATATCAGAAGGACCCTGTATAACAAGTTAAGTACACTTGACCCTTGAACAACATGGAGATAGGAGCACCAACCCCCTTCTCTGCTATGTAGTTGAAAGTCATGGATGGGACTAGAGGAGATTATACTGAGAGAAATAAACCAAGCAGAGAAAGTCAGTTATCATATAGTTTCACTTACTTGTGGAACATAAGGATTAATATGGAGGACATTAGGAGAAGGAAAGGAAAAATGAAGGGGGAGAAATTAAAAGGGGTGACGAACCATGAGAGACTGTGGACTCTGAAAAACAAACTGAGCATTTTAGAGGAGAAGCGGATACTGGTGATGGGTATTAAGGAGGGCGTGTTTTGCATGGAGTACTGAGTGTTATATGTAAACAATGAATCTTGGAACACTACATCAAAAATAGTGATGTATTGTATGGTGACTAACAACACACACAAAAAAGAAAGCCTGTGTATAACTTTTGGCTCCCCCAAAACTTAACTAATGCATACTACTGACTAGAGCCTTACCGATACCATAGTTTTATTAACATATATTTTATATGTTATATGTATGATATAAGTGGTATTCCTACAATAAAATAAGCTAAAGAAAAGAAAATGTTATTAAGAAAATAATAAGGAAGAGGAAATATATTTTCAGTATTTATCAGAAAAACCCATGCATAAGTATAGGGAGCCATTACAGATTTTTAACAAGGAAATGACAGTTTGCTGATTATAGAATATGTTGGTAGAGGATAAAAACTAAGAGCTGGGAGGACCCATCTATGCTGGTCGCATGATGATAACTTGGTTAGGACAGTGGCTGTGGAAGTGGAGACTAAAGGAAAATTTGAAAAGTGAAAAGTTGAGTCAGTAAAATGTGATTCATGGGATGTTGGAATAAGGAAGAGGGAGGAATAAAAAATGAGCCCCAAGTCTTTGGCTTGAGGACCTAAGTAGGTGGTGATACCATGGCCAGAGACAGGGTACATCGGTGGTCAGATGAGTCTGTGGGAAAGATGGCAAGGCCGGCTGAAATATTAGAGATAGCAAACTCATATGTTTATAGTTCAAATCTAAACCAAGGATGCAGTAAGGCTGGGACTTTGAGTCTGACTATCTAGAAGTCCACAGCCCTTCACAATACCGTGCTGCCTCCCATGCGAGCTGGCAGTGTTAGGGAGGAGGTGATGGCTTTGTGAGTCCTACCTGAACATGTGTCTTCCCCACTCCTATTTTTTTTTTAACTCTTTCCTATTTAATTTGTAGCTATGCTGCTTAGATTTATTTGAAATTCATGCTCTGTTACAATGACACTTATTTTTACTAAATGTAATGTTTATATTCTCTAGGTCTTTAGACCTTTTAGGCAGCCTTTTTAGCAAGATTTTCTATTGCAACATATGAAAAGTTAGAATTTATGTTTCTTAGTGATTGCATGGTTTTATGAAAGGTAGTGAACATTGCCTCTGCATCTTCTCTTGGTGTTTTGTTTGAAGTGCTCTTATTTTTGTCATGCCCAATAGAATATTGCTTCCTTGTGGGCACTCAACAAATATTACTGAATTTTTAAAATGATTTTCGTGAAAGAAGGAAATAGAAACATTTTTAGGAATTAGTGATGCCAGACGCCATTTTACTATTTCTTGAAAAGAATGTTATCTTTTTACCATACAGAATAAAAATCTTATTAATATTGTTAAAATCTCGGTTATCGGCTATCCCTCTTCTGGCACTGCAACTCTTAAAAAAAAAAAGGCTTAAAATCTTAAAAAAAAAAAAAAAGACACAAGGAAATTTGTTAGGAAACAAATCCAACAAGGATTTTTTGTTGCGTACTTAGTCTATGTGTTCCGAATGTGACAAGCAGTGGAGTTTGACTTTACCTCATTTCTAAAGGAGTTAGGTTGACATAAAAATGTTGATAGCCTTTTCTCTCACTGCCTAACACTTCCATGTCGTGCTGTGTTCCAACGGAGGGACACTCCAGATTGGCCATTGCACAGTCTTACTTGGCTAGGGCTGCCATCCTAAGATACACAGATGTGGTGGCTTAAATGACAAACATTTCTGTCAGTCCTGGAGGCTGGAAGTCCAAGTTCAAGGTGCTGGCAGGCTTTTTTTATTTCTCTCTTTCTTTCTTTTTAAAATAGATTTTATTTGTTTACTTGAGAGAGAGGGAGAGACAGAGCATGGCGGGGGGGAGGTGGGGAGGAGGCAGAGGGAGAAGCAGATTCTCTGCTCTGCAGGGAACCCAAAGTGGGGCTTGATTCCAGGATCCTGAGATCATGCCTTGAGCTCAATGTAGATGCCTAACTTACTGTGCCTCGCAGGTGCCCCAGGCGGGGTTAGTTTCTAATGAGGCCTCTCTTCCTGGCTTGCAGATGGTCACCTCCTCACGGTGTCCTTACATACTGCAGCCTTTCCTCTGTGCTTTTTCAGGGAGAGAGAGAGAAAGAGGCATCAATCTCTGATATCTGTTTCTCTTCCTGTTAGGACACCAGTCTTAAGGGATTAAGGCCCTACCCATATGACCTCATTTAACCTTAATTAGCTCCTTAAAGGCCCTCTTACTCCAAACATAGTCACTTTGGGGGACTAGGGCTTCAACATATGAATTTTGAGGGGCACAATACAGTCTGTAACACAGAGGTAATGAACTGCAAGGAAATTTTGAAGTATTTTGGCCTTTTGGGTTTTGTTCTAGCTGAGAACGAAGTATTGTGGAAGTAAAACACCTTTTATCCCCCCTAAGGAAATAGGGTAATTGATCATATTGAACTTCTTTACCATGTTAGGTGTTTAAAGTTGGGCAGGTTAACATGCTTGCAGGTAATCAATCTTGATTTTCCAAGATGGAGCAGCCTGTCTTTTCAGGTAAAAGGCTGTCCAATGTGCCTGTGTGTTTGTGGGTATGCATGTTAACACAGAGCGTGACAGGACTGCTCGGGCATGATGCCTGTTTCTCTAAGAGGAATCATGAACTGTAATCTATGAAAACTGGTTTTATGAGCAGTGAGCTGTGAATTCACTTGTTTGGGGGCTTTCTGTTTAAATGAGATTTGAATTTCCTTTTTAGAAAAATTGCTTCTATGTGATCCTGGAAATTTTGGAAACCTATTTTGTTTCTTGTCCTCTAGTCATTTTGATAGGGCTATGGAAGAATGGAGACAGTTCCATTGTGACCTTAATGACCTCACACAGTGGATAACAGAGGCTGAAGAGTTACTGGCTGAAACCTTTGCTCCTGATGGTGGCCTAGACTTAGAGAAAGCCAGGATGCACCAGCAGGTGAGTGCTTTCCCTCAGAGGATAGGGGCCACTCAAGAGGTGGCATGTTTCTTTAGTATGTGGCATTGAAGACTGATTTTGAAAGGAAGGGCTAAGTGTGTTACCTTTTCAGGAGTACATGGGTAACCTATAATTATTTTTTCCACTTCTACTTTCCAAGTTTGGAAGTTTATGAACCACTGGTATTTACAATTTTTAATCAGGACTTTAGAAATTTACATAAAAAATGCTCTTTAGTGGTTAATGTCCAATTTTTTTTTATTTTTAAGATTTTATAGTCAGAATAACATTTGTTCAATTTTGTATGCAAGACTTTATCAAGGACAGAAAGATATTTGCAGACTTCACCTGTTTTCTGTACTTAAACACTAGGCATCTTATTTTTGGTTGTATAATTGATAATTCTCATACAAGTAAATTATTCTTGAGCTGTGTCAGGGCCGCTGCTCCTGTGAATCTAATTCAGTCTTGGGGAAATATAACACAATAGTTAATCAGTTCTGTTGATATGGGGCCATTAAAAATAATGGTCAAAAGCAAGCAAAATTTCAGTTTACCATTGTTAAAAATATTTTTTATTAAGTCTTTAAAATCTACTTTATGTAGAAAGCTCATGAGGAGTTAGAAAATGCTTTTTTTTATGAACATGTTAATTTTCATGAATTTTATTTTTAGAGTTATAGATAAGTGCTTAAATTTGACTTTAAAACATTCCTTTTTAGTTTGTTGCTTAAAAAATTCTAGACTCAAAGTCGAGTCTCAGTCAAATACACATTGCATATGGTGGGACATAGGTTATGTGGGGGGGTCTGTACATATATATGTATTTAGAAATGCTTTCAAGCACGTATTTGGAAGACGAGAAACAATCCACTTTACTCAAACATAATCGATGCTTAGGCTTCAACGTAAACAGCTGTTATTTGTGTCAATAGACTCTCCTCTTCCAGTGAATTTTGCCTGCCAGCATTCGTGAGAAGGGGTTAGATTTCAAAATAGATTTCATTTCGTGTGTTCATTGAGGTGTAGGTTAAGTGTTTTAAATGCCTTTTTCATGAACATTAAATGTTCTTCCAGGATTTTTTCTCTGACACTTCAACTGGTGCTGCAGTACCTTTGTAGATGCATTGCATAGTTTTGTTTAGTCGCGGAGGTCATCTTCACTTGTACTCAGTTGCAGGAGCTCGAAGAGGGCATCAGCAGCCACCAGCCCAGTTTTGCAGCCCTAAACAGAACCGGGGATGGGATTGTACAGAAACTGGCCCCCATGGATGGAAGCTTCTTGAAAGACAAGCTGGCAGATTTAAACCAGCGCTGGAGTGCGATCTTTGCGGAAGTGAAGGACCGGCGGCCAAGGTGAGTTAGCTGTGTTAACTCCAGGGCACGGGGATAAAGGGATTCTGGCAGAGCCTTTTAAGATGCAGTTAGATGAGTTCAAAATTCTTCCGTTGTCTGGTATCACGATAGGGATCGTACTGACTCTTAAGATCACCACTGTGATGTTCTATATTTTTAGAATGTTGTCTCTTACTGTATTTTTAGGCTCTCTGTAAAGTCTCACTTTTCTACTCAGATGTCCTACAGTGTGAAAGATATCTTTATGCCTCTCATTTCTGACATTTTATTATGATATGATGACTCTGTGGCGGGAACTTGAAGTCGGTAGGGAACAGTCTGGACTTGCAGTCTGAGATCTGGGTTCAGGGTCAGACTTCTCACTCACTCATGTCCTGACCGGGTCTTGGGGTCTTCCTCTGATTTCCTTCTTACTTGATAGTTCTTAATTTCAAAGGATCTATTACATCCATATATGCCAGTCCTTTGTAAATAATACAATTCCTCATCTATGTAATATAATAAATACAATGAATTATTATTTGCTTTCATGTCAGATTCTGTTACAATGCCCAGATTTTGTTAAGTGTCTTCTGGTTGCAAATATGTTTGATTACCAGTGAACATATAGTGCTCAGAATTACAAAGTATTTTGTATTTTACTTTAAAATTATTTGAAGTTATTTCTGAAGTAGTCAAGATTTAATGGTTGATTTCTGCTTCATGAACACATTTTACTTCATGAATGATCTTTTTCGATTAATGATAGTTTTGGGTTGAAAAATCTCCCATTTTTTTCCCCTACCAATTTTAATTCTGTAGATGCTGTATTTTTTTTTAAATACTTTATTCATTTATTTGACAGAGAGATCACAAGTAGACAGAGGCAGGCAGAGAGAGAGGAGGAAGCAGGTTCCCTGCGGAGTAGAGAGCCTGATGCGGGCGTTGATCCCAGGACCCTGAGATCATGACCCGAGCTGAAGGCAGAGGCTTAACCCACTGAGCCACCCAGGTGCCCTGTAGATGCTGTATTGGTTTAGTGATAAGCTATGGTTTTGTTAAAGACCAAATTAATATTTTATCCAGTTCGGTTTTATAATGTGAAATAGAACTTAAAATGTGGAACTATGAATATTAGGTCTATGGCAGCTTTTTATAAAATCACATCATCTATTGCTTTGTCTGTTTTGGTAAGAGGCAAATAATGGTTTGTGCATTTGGGTTGAGAGATTGCTGTGTGGCGGGGACCACGTCTGGCACCTGGCACACAGCTGCTCTGGGGATGCTCACACCCGTTGTACAGCTTTTGAAACTGAAGCTCAGAGTGGAGAACTTAAGTAGCTTGTCCAAGTCTCACAGAAAATTAGTGATGGCACAATCTTGGGCTCTCCGATACGGTGCTTGAACAAACTTGGCAAGACCACAGAGCTCTCCTGCCAAGTTCCTTCCTCTGTAAATAAGAACTGTGATATCTTCTCAGGTGTTATGAGGTTTAAATGAGACAATGTAGGTACAAAGGGTATTCCCAGACTGTTCATAGTAATTATTCAAATTATCTAGTTCTTCCAATAGCAAGTGAAACTAGACTTACTCTCTAAGCATGTTATTGCTGAATTTTGCCAATGATTAATTGATTTGATCGATATTTATTGAGCTTCATATTTAGCCTTGGGGGTGTAAGTATGACTTAGGAACTCGAGAGTAAGATGAAGAAAATGTTAAAGGGACAAAGGATGGGGTGTGATTAAAGAGCTCATCATTAGGAAGATATGGTGTTGTCACTTAGGCGGGGTGATGGGATGTGGAATTTAGGCACCCCGGGTGAGGGATCCTAAAGCTGAGTTTTGAAGCACTTGTAACAATTTCCCATAAATTCATCCTAGGTAGGGCCTTCTAGGAAAAGAGTAGAACAGACAAAGGTGGGAGGCATGAAGTGCCAGGTGAGAGATCTGCAAAGTTACGTGCGAGGAGCGTTCAGGGGTAGAATTGGAAGCTGAGGTCCCATTGGGTTTTATATGCCATGCTAATGAATTTGCACAGAAAGTCCTTCTAGCTTGAAAATTATCTAGCTCCCAGGTCGTCTTAAGGAAAAAGATGTACTTGCTGTTATGGTATTAACAATAATAACAGAAGTGCTCCTAAAGATTTTCAAATGGATCTCTGTGGAATGTGGTAATTATTGCTCCTAGGACTATCAAAGTGAAGCTAATACATATTTTACTCATCTTGGGGACCAGATAAAAATAATGAATCTCTTCTTCAACATCTTGTATTTTAACTAAAGCAATATTTATTTTCACAAATTTATGTTTAACTTCATTTCAGGTTGTAACTTATCTTAAATTGGGCCACCTTGCAATTTTAAGAGTTTGTATGTGTACTGTTATCAGAATCATTGAGGAATAGCACAGTTTAATTTGTTTTTATATTGAGCGCCTGTAGTTAAATTTTTGCACAGTTTATCAACTCGTGCCATTATTCCTTAGTGAGCAATTGTCATCTCCTGTTTGAACATAAATTTGTAACTTGCTTTTACTCTTAGTGATAACATTTAAAATGTGGATTATATTTACCTAGTTTGCGGATGAAAATTTTGTGTGACTCAAATATGTCTTCTTGAAAATACTTTGATGTTAGTTTCCTTCATAGATATATTTTCAAAATATTATTAGTCATGATATGCAACACTGGAATTAAAAATTCCAACTTTTTAAAAAATACAATGTTTATAATAGTTGTTTGTGTACTTACATAGTTGTTACCTAAGTTAATGAGTCTTGCATATAGAGGGTAAATTACCTGTCTTTGTATTTTCAGTCTTTAACAATTAGTACCGTTGCTTGCTTGCTTGCTTGCTTGATTTTAATCTTGAAGCAGTGTTCTCTCCTGGTGGATACTTAAAAATGTAAACTTGTGATTTTGTAGTGATTTTCATTCTTTTTTTTTTTTTAAATGATTCATTTATTTATTTGACAGAGAGAAACACAGCGAGAGAGGGAACACAAGCAGGGGGAGTGAGAGAGGGAGAAGCAGGCTTCCCGCCGAGTAGGGAGCCTGATGCGGGACTCGATTTTGGGTCTCTAGGATCATGACCTGAGCTGAAGGCAGTCGCCTAACCAACTGAGCCACCACATGCCCCGATTTTCATTCATTTTTGACATAAAATACTCTTCAAGGGTTACTCTCTGTTAAATATACAAATATTTCTTTAGCATTAGATTATATATTGCATCAGAGGTTAGGTTTTTTTGTGATTAAAAACTCAAGAGCCATAAAAAATGTAAATTTTTATTCAGGATGAAACAATACAATTCATCAAAAAATTGTATTCAATTTTTAAACTAGCAGCTAATAGCCACAATTATAAAAATAACGATACCACCACCAAACTGTAAATAACTTTCAAACCCTCTCTGAAAAATACATAATCTTGTTCATCATATGAGTTCTAGTCATATTCTCATTTTCTGACAGATGGTTTATATACTTATAAGTGTTATTCTTATAACACTTAAAAGATCTAATTAAGGCAGTTCCTTTTTTATATTCACATGACTATTTGTTTCCTTATATCTTTTAAAACTTTGCTTTGTTTTTTCTAGATCTCTTTTTATGACTTGGTGCTATATTCAAATATAATACTTATTTTAACAAGCTAACCAAATTTTCATTTTTTTCTTAGTCTTTCCTAATACTTGTAAAAATTTTCCATTCTCAGTCTCTTGTGTTGTTCTTTTTCTGTCTTATATATGAATAAAGTAGAGTAATAGTTGCCACCTAATGTGAATAATGTCATATAATGATGTCTTTTTATCTCTATCCACTACTCAAAGAGAATTATGTCTTTTTTCTTTTTTTTGAGGTAAAGACATTTTTCTTTCGTTTTTAAACTTCCATTATGTTGTACAATGGTCTCTAGTTTTAAAAAAAATCTGTTGTATTATTTTCAGCAGAATTTTTCATGATGAGAGAAGATAATGTATATAGTCTCAATGTTTTTGAATTTAATGAAGGTAGAGTTCTTATTCTCATCAAAAAATCTTTGGTAGTATAGAATGTATACATTAGTATGAACACTCATTTAAAAATATATTTTAAATGGGGCACCTGGGTGGCTCAGTTGATTAAGCGACTGCTTTCGGCTCAGGTCATGATCCTGGAGATCTGGGATCGAGCTCGACATCGGGCTCCCTGCTCAGCAGGAAGCCTGCTTCTCCCTCTCTCAGTCCCTCTGCTCTGTTCCCTCTCTAGCTTTGTTTCTCTCTGTCAAATAAATAAATAAAATATTAATATATATATATATAAATAATTATTAGGATTTTGTGTGTGTGTGTTGTGTATTTAGTCAGGATATCTAAAACAAATGTATAATATTCTGCCTAACTGGGTAATTTTTGTCAATATTTTTCAATAATATATTCTTTTAGGCTAAAAGGAGAAAGTAAGCAGGTGATGGAATATAGGAAAACACTAGATGACATTATGTGTTGGCTAACCAAGGCTGAGAATGCTTTGCAAAAGAGATCAACCACTGAGCTGGAAGAAAACCTGCAAGAATTAACAGTGAGTGGTTTATTTGCTTCTGTATTTGCCAGTGCTTTTTGGTACATGAACATTTACACTAAAAATAAGATATTGCATGAGTGAAGAAGAAAAGAGGAAGAAACTTTGTACTCTGTGGTGAATGTGATGAATTTTCAAGAGTAATTCTTTTTTTTTTTTTAAGAGCAGTTACAATTTCATTCTTGCAGTGGTAAGGTTTCACTCCTAGAAAAGTGGTAAATCATGTGGTCTCAATTAGATCAAAGAGTTTTAGAATATTTTAAACATACTTCATCATTTTAGAATATAGTAGTATTATGAAGTATATCTTTGCTTTTAGATTTAGAAGATAATTACTGATTACTAGGTTTAAAATTGAGTTTTATAAGAAAACTCTAAGTGACTTGAGAATTACTCACCTCAACTTACTTCAGGGTTAGCATGATGTTATTACTAATCAAATTTCCTTTGTTGATCCACAATGAACAAGAATTGTCCATAGTTGTGTATGTATCCAACATATAAAAATACATAATGATGAGTAGATGTAAATGTCCTTCATTTTTTTATACAAATTTTATATTTTTTGTGTTAAGAATTTAAACACTTGTTGCAGAACAATAAGGCTAATGGGCTCATATTTTTACTAAAAAAAAGAAATTGTGTGTGAGTTTTGATACACATATGTGCATGCATCAAAGCCTATCTAAAAAGATATCCACTAATTTGATAAAAGATTTTAAGGAGTATGATTGAGGCATTTTGGGAAAGAAATGTTTAAAAATGATGAAAAATATGTGATAATTACTAAGTTTTCTTTTTAAAATGTGAAAAATATTCAAAAAACTTCTTCCTGTTTTATCTAAAAATTTCAGTAGTTTTCTTGGAACATTCCATTTTGTAAATGATTTGGGGGCAGTCACAAAGGGTGGGACAGTATATTAGGTAGAGATGGTGCCTAAATGTTTCTGTTGTTTGTTTGTTTCTTTCTTTCTTGTTTGCCTTTGATTAGAATAGACATTAGTTCCATTATCTAAGACTGGTGTATTAAAGCATCAATGTAAATATGATATAATATGACCCTGTTAAGAGATGGAGGTCAGGGGAGGAACTGGAATGCAAGTTCATAGAAATGTGCACTCAGAATTTGTGTTCATTCCCGTCTCAGTTAGAGTTTGTTAATGTAAGTTCAGGCTTCTTATAAGTTTATTTTCCAAGAAAAGTTAAAGACATTAGAAGTCCACATCCATAAGAATATTTCCCAGCGAGAAAGTTTCTGAACTTTTTCCAGTATCTCCTAGCCACAGCTCTATTCTGAATCTTTTAGGACTTGACCCAGGAGATGGAGGTACAAGCTGAAAAACTCAACTGGCTGAATAGAACTGAATTGGAAATGCTTTCAGATAAAAATCTGAGCTTACGTGAAAGAGAAAAAATTTCAGAAAGCTTAAGAACTATAAATTCGACATGGAATAAGGTATACATTAAGAATTACTGTGATGATGTTTCACAGTTACTGATTTTGTTTTCATAGGAGTGAGATCATGTTACTGTTTTGTTTTCATGTACACCCAAATTTGGGCATATTTTACTAATGCCTACTAATGTTTGTAATTAATATTTTTTTAATCTGTCATGGACAGAAACCTATATTCCCAGAGAATACTTTTTATTTTAAGTGGGATATATTGGTCTGAGGATTTATATGTTATATATACTACATTAAATAATGAATATATTGGGCGCCTGGGTGGCTCAGTTGGTTAAGCAACTGCCTTCGGCTTAGGTCATGATCCCAGAGACCGGGGATTGAGTCCCACATCGGGCTCCCTGCTCAGAGGGAAGCCTGCTTCTCCCTCTCTCACTCCCCCTGCTTGTGTTCCCTCTCTCGCTGTGTTTCTCTCTGTCAAATAAATAAAAATCTTAATAAATAAATAAATAAATAAATAAATAAATAAAATATATTAGAATTAGCCAATAAAATGCCATATAAAATTATAAAATTGTAAATTAAGAGCATTAAAATAATCCTCTGAGTTGCACATTACTTCTCATGTAGGTTTATTTTTAATGATTTTCTTCATTTAATTATTTTTATTTATTTATTTTTAATTATTTGTTCATGTATTCATATCTTTACTAGGTTCCAGGTGGAATGTGCTACAGATATGACTAAGATAAAGTCCTCTCCCTCATAACTTTTTTTGTGGCTAAATCGATTAAAAGCAGAAAAAGTCGTAGATTTCTATTTTTTTTGCCCTGGCACTGACCATATCAGAGAGTGAGATCTGGCTGAGACATTGGATATGTCTCTATCCCTGGTTTGGACAGATCCCTTATTAGTCATTTTTTCCCTTCTTGATCCCCTAAAAATGATAGCCATCATCCTATATATAATGACGCAGATGCTTTATTGATCTAGACTCTCTGAGAATTACTGCCTTGATGAGTCACTCTTATTGATGACTCACATATGTACATATCTGGCCTTGACCTCTCTCCATACCCTATGCTTGCATGTTCAATGGCCTGTTCAGCATGTCCACTTGGCTGTGTAATAGGCATTTCAATCAACCAAAATTGAGCTCCTGATCTCCACCTCCTCCCTGTGCTTTACTGTACTTCTCCCACCTCAGTTGCTGGTAGTTGCTTAGGTGAATTGTGTCTCAATTTAAAAAAACTCCAAAGTTTGGAGTCATTATCAGCTTCTCCTTCAAAATACATATCTGTTTGATGGATAGTTTGATGGATGGGTGGATGGTTAGATACATGATAAAGCAAATATAGTGAAATTCTAACAATTGTCGATGTTAAGTGGCATCGGTACATTTTTCTCAGCTTTTTCAGCTTTGTAGAATTGCCTAAGTTTGACAACTTTTCACTAACCCTGTTGTTACTAACTTGTTTTTAAGCCACGATCTTCTCTTGTCTTGATTACTGCCACAGCCTCCTCATGGGTGTCCCTGCTTCCTCATTTGCCCTTTGTCAAAGCAGCCAAAGTATTTGTTAAAACATCAGATCCAGTAACTCCTCTGAGCAAAGCCTGCTAATGGTTTCCCATCTCACTCAGAGGAAAGGCTGAAGTCCTTAATGTGACTTATTAGGCACCTGATGTTTTGGCTTCCTATTTTCTCTCTGACTTCATCTTCTCTTCTCTCTCCCTTACACTCCTATCCGGACATGTTCACCCTGTGTCAAACATGTGAGACTCAGCTTGTGTGTATCTAATCAGAGCACACATCTTTTTTAACCTAAAGAGTATCCAACAGACATTGTGTAGAATAGGGCACCCTGGTTAATTTGGGAACACCATGTTAGACAAAGCTGAAACTTCCTTTATCATAGGATTCACGTAGATTTAACTATACTTAGGTGAATTGTAAGTGTCCAATATCAGACAGTGCTTATTGTGTGGAGAATTTTGATAAACAGGCTTTGGGAAATACTAACCTGGGGTATTTCATTCATTCATGCATTTATTCATTCAGTAGTTTTGTACTGGACTCTTGCTTTATGCCAGGCACCATTTTAAGAACTAAGAATCCAACAGAGTATGACACTGCTTCTGACCCAAAGAGTTTATTTTGGGCAAGACAAGTAACCAAGCAATTATAAGGTAGAGGTATCTGCAGGGACATAAAGGTAGAGTGCTTACCTGGCTTTGGGAGGTAATCTTGGAATATTTTGTGGGGGACATCATATCTATGTGAATTTATAAAGAATGAATAAGCATGGGTCAGATGAAGAATGGGGGAAGGGGCATTGCAGGGAGAAGCAGCAGCAAGTGAAAAGGTGTAGAATAGGGCACCCTGGTTAATTTGGGAACACCATGTTAGACAGCGAAAAAGTCTAGAGCAGACTGAGAATGAGCACAGTGCATTTGGGTCCTGGAAGTAGCTCAGTGTGAAGCAGAAGGATGAGAGATGTTTGTAGAGACCAGATCCCTGTGGCCTCCCCCTGCATCACAGAGAATTTGAACTCCATCTTGAGAACAGTTCACCACCTTGACAGCAGTGGGCACCTACTGATGGGCTTTAAGCAAAAGAAAGTAACACTGTGAAAGATCACTAGAGCTGCATAGTAGAGATGGATGGAGTGATCCTAAAGATGGATATCCTTAGGACATCAGGATATCAAAAATCTCATTTGAGCAAAGGCCAGTATCCAGATCAGGAAAACTGATATGAAAAGAGCAATGAGAGTCATTAGACAACCTTGTGAAAGGGGTGTCAGGGAAATGGATGATGAATTCAGATTTGGACATGTCTGAATATTCAGTTGACAGAATGAGCTGGACTAAAGATATATGTTTTGGAGTCTTCAGCCTCTTAAGACTCCGTATGATAAATGAGACCATTAAAAACCAGGACCAAGGAGAGAAGCCAAAGCCAGGGGTCAAGGGTAAGAAGACCAAAACAACCTACCCTGTAGAATGTCAGTATTTGACAGATGGGTAGAGGAGGAGGAGCTGATGAAGGATGCTTAGAAAATCAATCAGAGAGGGAGGCATAAAGTCGACCGCAGAATATTAACAGTATCCTGAGGAAATGAAGGAAGGGCATTCGGTGTTTCAAAGGGTTGGGACAGCTAAGGACTGGATGGTACTCTTCACTGTATTGTTGGTATGGGGGGCAGGGGGACTCTGGGAAGACTGCAGTGGGTATGAAGGTAGAGACAGAAGCTCAAGTGTTGAGTGGGAAGAAAAGCAGCAGAACTATCACTTAGAATAACACTTCCTCTTTCAAAAATATAGTCATCTTTATTTATATAGTATTCTTCTCTTTGTTTGGCCTGATGCTGTAGATATGCAGAGAAGTGCCTAGCACACTGAAGGAATGCATCCAGGAACCTTGTTCTGTGTCTCAGACAAGAATTGCTGGTAAGATACAGTTTACTTCTTCACAAAAAATGTTTAGAAGCATAGCAAAATTTTATGATGATATGCATAATATGTCAGTTAGAAAAACTCATTTAAAAACATGATGTGATTGTGATTTAATATTCTTCTCAATTATTTGAAAGGAATGTTTTTTAAAAACATAAGACACATTTCACCTCCCAGTGTGTGCAAGGCATTCCTTTTCATGTTAACTAAGATTTCTCTCCTTTCCTGGGCCTAGAGTGGGATCTGGGCCTCCTCCACAGAGGCTGCTGAAGGCAAGGAGACTGCAAGTTGGGGGAGATGGATGGATAGTCTTCTAGGGACATGTGGTTTATCAGGGCATCAGCTATGATCTACTAACAAGTTCTGGGGTTGTGCTAATTAGATACTGATCATGACTGAAAACAAAAAATTTGGATGGATATTCTTGGAGCCAGTGGGAGATGGGGATTTACAAGAGTTCTCCATGCAGGGAAGGTATTTATGGACAAATGCTGATCACTAAGATTTGGAGAAAGAAGAGTTTTCTCACTCTCTCATTTCCTTCTCTCCTTGTCTGGAGTAGAGGGTAAGCTACTGCCACTGTGGTCAGTGCTCATCACTGCCTTGCAGGCTCTCGAAACCTCCTTGCACTGTTTTCCCTCTGTTGAGTCACCAAGTGAGCCCCCAAGTGGGATGAACCCTAACTCCCTACTTCCTCTCTGGGAGCTGGGGTGCTACTGCTGATTCTCCCCTTCCTCCTCTTCCACTCTTCCCCTACACCTTTTCCTCCTCATCCTCTTCTCTCCTCCTTTCTTTCCCTCTTTCTCCTCAACTCTGCCTCACTCCTGCCCTTCCTCCACCTGCCATCCTCCCCTTCTCTTGCTTCCACCTCCACCTTTTCCTTGCCCCCTCTTTCTTCTGAGGATTCAGAAAAACTGATGAGTTACAAGATTTTTTAAAAACTTTTTTGAGATCACAAGCTTAGTGAGAGCCAAGTTTGTAATCTCCTTTACTTGTATTTCTCACTACCTTATCTGAAACGTACCTAGGGCCTGATTGGTCTGTTGATTATATTCAAAACACGTGAATTAACATTTGGGTACTACTGCTTTGCAAACAAACTCAACTATACCTACAGGGAATAGACATGATGCATTTTATGAAAGAGCAGTAGGTTATCTTACCTTTTGAAACATCATTATGACAAAGGGACAGAGAAAATCTTAGTACACATTTAGAAATATAGCGGCACTACGCCTTCCAGTAGGTGGGTAGTTTATTTTTAATAAGATACTCATCCTGGGGACAGGTATGAGACGTGAAATTTATTTCAGCGTGTCCCTCATCTCCTACACAGTGTTTTGATTCAATTTCTTCTTCTTTTCATTATGTTAAAAAAAAGCTCACCATTTTAAAGTGAACATTCTGGTGGCATTTAGTGCATTTGCAGTATTCTGCAGGTACCATGTCTAGGTCCACGATATTTCCATCACTCCAAAGTGAAACCTCTTACTCATTTAGCAGTGTTTCTCCATTCCGCTCTACCCCCAAGCACAGTGACCACAAATCCGTGCTCTGTCTCCATGGATCACTTCTTCTGGGTATTTCTCATACAGTGTTCCTTTCATTTGGCATATATATATATACATATATATATATATATATATATATATATATTTTGAGGTTTATCCAGGCCAGCTTCAGCTTCTTGCTGACTCTCTTCAGTGAGTACTCAGCATTGACAGGCAGTCCTACTATACATTTTTCTGAGTGCCCCTTTGCTACCTACCTCTCAACTAATGATATGTTCTCATTTTTAAAAGACAAAATACTGGGGCACCTGGGTGGCTCAGTCGTTAAGCATCTGCCTTTGGCTCAGGTCATAATCCTGGAGTCCTGGGATCAAGCCCCACATCGGGCTCCCTCTTGATGGGAAGCCTGCTTCTCCCTCTCTCACTCTGCCTGTTTGTGTGCCCTCTCTAGCCGTGTTTCTCTCTGTCAAATAAATAAATAAAAATCTTAAAAAAAAAAAAAAAAGACAAAATACCTTCTGTCCAGCAAGATCTTCTTGATCCCATCAGTAAACCCTGTAAGTTTGTTTACCTACTACATCTGTCCTCACAAACTGCATACTTCCTTCCTAGCCCCTGGAAGATTCATTTCTCTTTCTTTCTCAGATCAGTCCTCCACTCGTGCTTTGGATCACATCTTTTCTTAGCTTTTTACCTCCCCCCTCTCTCCTCTCTGCTGGGCCATGCTCACCGGCAGACATTTTGGTACCTGCTGCTCTGATCTGTGCATTTTCACTGATGTGTTGAATTCCATTGCACAGATTCTCAGCAGTCCTCAGAACTCGTTCTTCTAGTGTGCTCACCGGTTCCATGGCTTTAGCCACTTTTTAACTTTAGAGGGTTAAGCCAGTTCTTGGGCCAGTACCCTTGAAGTTGTCCTTGACTCTTCTCTGGATTTCATATCTAATCTGTCAGCAGATTATCCATCCCGTGTCTCATCCCAGCTGTTTCTATGGTCTTGAACGCCCTCATCTTTCGTCTGTGTTACTGGAATAGTCTCCTTTCTCACTGTCCCGATTCTGTTCTTGCCTTTCCACTCTTGCATAATCTATTCTGATGGCAGCTAAGTCACGCTTTCGAAACATATGTTCATTGTGTCCCTCCTGCTCGCCACAATCTTGTTCCCTCTTTCGTCATCCACAGCGAGTGCAGAAGTCGTACTGCGCTCAGAAGACTGTGTGTGACCTGCCCGCGGTCCACCCCTCTAGTCTCATTTCTTATCACCTTCCCCTTTGTTTATCCTACTTCAAACACACTGGTCTACTTGCTATTTCTAACATGCTGAGAACGTTTCCATTTATGGCCTCTGTGCTTGCTGTTTCTTCTTTCCTTCTTCTTCAGATGTCCTTCTTTCAGATATCTGCATGTTCACATGCTCTCTTCATTCAGTTCACTTCTCAAGTGTCACCTCCGCTAGGCCTTTCCTGACCCTGCCCACCATATCTCAAATACATCCCATTTCTCTCCATCTTCTTGTATTGGTTTTACCTCATTCCCTGTGTCCATCTACCCCACCAGAATGCAGGCTCCATGATGGTGGGCTCTTTGTCTTGCCCACTCCCATCCTTGCAGTATCTAGAACAGCGCCTTGCACATAGTAGGCCCCTACTAGGTATTTGATGATTTGAAACAATGAATGAATATTTACGTTGTTTGGACTTTTTTAAAACTATAAAGAAAATGACAGTGAGGATGGATATGTGAGTTATTCTCTAGGTATATAGTAGTAGAACTGGTGGGTCAGAGAACTTCTCCTTGGCTGGATCCTGTCTGGACAACCTGTTGCAGTTCCCCCTTCCACCAGCCATGTGGGCTCTCGTTGTTGTATGATTTATCAGCACATCAACATTATGTTCTCAGGACCCCTTTACACTTCAAAACAATTATTGGGGACCCTCAAAGAGCTTTCATTGTGTGGGTTATATTTATAAATATTTACCTAATTAAAAAATAAAACAAAAATTTGAAGAATTATTAGTTTAAAATAGCGATAATGAATCCTTTTATTATATGTCAGTACAAATAATATATTTTTATTAATGTTAGAAACCAGTTTTTCAAAGATAAAACAAATTAGAAAAGTGGCATTGCTTTGCATTTTTTCCTACATTATTTTATTTTTTATGTTACATAAAAAGTATTTATTTATTTTATTTTTTCAGTGTTCTAAGATTCATTGTTTATGCTGCATACCCAGTGCTCCATGCAATACATGTCCTCAATACCCACCACCAGGCTCACCCATACCCCTCTCCCCTCCAAGACCCTCAGTTTGTTTCTGAGTCCAAAGTCTCATGTTTCATCTCCTTCCCCGATTTACCCCATTTCTCGTTTCCTTTCCTTCTCCCACTGTCCTCCATGTTACTCCTTTTGCACCACAAGTAAGTGAAACCATGTGATACTTGACTTTCTCCACTTGGCTCATTTCACTCAGCATAATCTCCTCCAATCCTGTCCATGTTGCTACAAAAGTTGGGTAGTCATCCTTTCTGATGGAAGCGTAATATTCTGTTGTATATATGTACCATATATTTTTTATCCATTCATCTGTTGAAAAGCACCTTAGCTCTTTCCACAGTTTGGAGATTGTGGCCATTGCTGCAATGAACACAGGGGTACATATGGTCCTTCTTTTCACTACATCTGTACCTTTGGGGTAAATACCCAGTAGTGCAATTGCAGGGTCATGTGGTAGCTCTATTTTTAATTTTTTAAGGAATCTCACTTGTTTTCCAAAGCAGCTATACCAGCTTGCATTCCCACCAACAGTGTAAGTGAGTTCCCCCTTTCTCCACAGCCTCTCCAACACTTGTTGTTTCCTGTCCTGTTAATTTTGGCCATTCTCACTGGTGTAAGGTGGTATCTCAGTGTGGTCTTGATTTGAATTTCCCTGATAGCTAGTTATAATGAGCATTTTTTCATGTGTCTGTTAGCCATTTGTATGTCTTCTGTGGAGAAGTGCCTCTTCATGTCTCCTGCCCATTTTTTGATGTGATGATCTTTATTTTTTTGAAAATCTTTTAGTTTCTGGCAAATTGGAAGACACCTGGATTCTCATATCCATGTCTACATTTGGTCTGTTACAATATCACATGTCATGTGGCCTTGAGTAAAAATCCACTCAAAACCACAGTGAGATACCACCTCACATGGGTCAGAATGGTTAAACTTAACAAATCAGGAAACAGCAGATATTGATGAAGATGCAGGGGAAAGGGAACCCTCCTACACTGTTGGTGGGAATGCAAACTGGTGCAGCCACTCTGGAAAACAGTATGGAAGTTCCTCAAAAAGTTGAAAATAGAGCTACCCTATGACCCAGCAGTTGCTGGGTATTTACCCAAAAGATACAAATAGAGTTATCCAAAGGGGCATCTGCTCCCCAACGTTTATTGCAGCAGTGTCTACAATAGCTAAACTTTGGAAAGAGCTCAGATGTTCATCAACAGGTGAATGGATGAAGAACTTGTGGTATATCTATAAAATGGAATGCTACTACTCAGTCATAAAAACAAACAAAAAAAGAAATCCTGCCATTTTCAATGGCATGGATGGAACTAGAGGTATTATGCTAAGCAAAATAAGTCTGTCAGAGAAAGATAATTATCATAATATCTCATTGATATGTGGAATTAAGAAACAAAAATCCTAGAGAAAGGGAAAGAGAGGGAAAAGTAAGATGAAATCAGAGGGATACAAACTGTAAGAGACTCTTAATCACCGGAAACACACTGAAGGTTGCTGGAGGAGAAGTGGGTGGAGGGAAAGGGGAACCGGTGATAGACATAAAGGAGAGCATGTGATGCAATGAGCACTCCTATTATATAAGACTGGTGAATCACTGAACTCAACCTCTGAAACTAACAAAACACTGTATGTTAATTAATTGAATTTAAATTTAAAAAAAGATTAAAAACACTCTATACTTGGGAAATAATGAGTGTGAAAAGGCAAATTTCTTATTATAATAATCATGACTTGGGCCTGCACAGCCCTTGGAAGGGTTTCTGGGTACCCAGAGCTCCCCACAGATTACTTTGTGAAGCTGCGACCTTTAGAGAGAGAGATAGGGCATTTCATTTCAATTTGCATTTCCTCAGAGGCCTGTGTGATTGAGCCTTTTTTTCATGTTTATTTCTTTCTTGCTTCCTCTTTCCTGGATTGTCTGTTGGTATTTTTGGAGTTTAAAAAGCTATTTTGGTTACAGATTCCTTGTTTAAAGTGTCCATTGCAAATACCTCTCCCTTAGTCTGTGGCTTCTAATGTCTTTAATTAATGGGACTGTTTTCAGAATTCTTAAACATTAATGGTCTATTAATAACTTTCCCTTTTGAGTGTTTTTAGAGCATTTTTAGTACTCTGAAGTCATAAAGATTCCTTTTTTTATATTTCCAACTAACAGTTGTACAGTTTTCGTTTTCTTATTCAGGTCCTTAATCCACCAAGAATTAATTTTCCCAGGGTACATGGGAGGTCAAGTTCTGTTTCATCATCTCCCCGCTCCAGCCATGGGTGTCTACTCTTGTCAGTATCATTTATTGGCCAATAAATTCCTCCTCATTGATCTTTAATGCAGTCTGTGCCAAGGTCAGATTTCTCTGCCACCTATGCACTGTGACTCTTCCCTTCCAGTGGTCTCTTTCAATGTCTGGGTCCATAAAACACTGAGTTAATTCTTCATTATTAGCTAAGTGGTACAACTAAATATCATATAGGGCTTAGCCCTTCACCTGCTTTGTGGTCCTTTTCTGTATTGATTTGAAAATCAGATTTTTGAATATATGATTTTGTCAAGTTACATACAGAATTGCTGGGATTTTTATTAGAATTGTACTTAATTTACAGATTGACTATTTTTTTAGAAAATTATTTAAGCCTCATTTAATATACCATATGCTAAAGTGGATTCCAGATGGATCTAATAATTAATTCAACTCTCTTACATCAATTCAACTCTCTTACTTCCTTACATAAAGGAAAAAAAGCCAACCTCCCTTCTTAAAAACAAAGCAAGGCAAAAACAGACAAACAAACAAACAAAAAAAAAAAAGAAAAACTATTTCTCAAATCTTTGGAAAAGACAAGAGTCTAACTTTTAAAGTTCTAGGAAAACAGTCCCCCAAGGCAAATTTATGGGTTTGATTGCTACAGGTTTGTTAACTTAAAAAGAAACAAAAATTAAACCCTAAAGTAGAAACATTGTGTACAGCAATATGGCAAAGGTTCATCTGTCCTGTAAAAAGAGTTCATCCCAACCGATAAGGAAGCAGATAAAGAACACAGTTGTAAATCATACCATATTTGGTTAATAAATATAAGAAATATTTGTGTTCATTGATGATCAAAAAACCAGTAGATGAAGGCTGTGGTGAAGTGTGTTTATCCATTGAAATAGAATATTGTTGGTATGGATGTAGGAATTTTGTCAGCTCTAGACACTGCTGCTGGAAGTCCAAATTTCCAACTTTTAAGAAAAACAGTGTGTCAATGAGTATTAGATACATTAACCTTTTTCATTTTCTGATCCAGGAATTCTACTTCAGGAAATTTATGCTAAGTTGGTATTCAAAAATGTGCAAAGTATGCCACATAAGAAGATAACCCTTGTGCATTCTTTTTTAAAGTAAAATTTCAAGGGCGCCTGGGGGGCTCAGTCTTTCAGTGTCTGCCTTCGGCTAGGGTCATGATTCCAGGGTCCCGGGATCCAGCCTTGCATTGGGCTTCCTGCTCGCTAGGAAGCCTGCTTTTCCTGCTCTCACTCCCTCTCTTGTTGTGTTTCTTTCTGTCACATAAATGGATAAAATCTTAAAAAAAAAAAAAGGAAGAAAAGAAAAATTTCAGGAACAATTTAAGTATCCAGCTGCAGAATAAGGGTCAACTAAAAGTGAATATATATGAAGATAATAACATAAGTATTCAGAGTGATTTTGTAGCTGGGGCCTAAAGGTGTTGGAGCCCCTGGCGCCGGGGTCCGGACAGACTGAGTTTGGTCACTGGCTGCTGACAAAATCCAAAGGCAGAGAGACCAGTGGTGGTGAAAGAAGAAAGCCAACACTGGGAAGATAGTGGACTAGTATCTCAAAGACTATCCCCAAAGTGCCGAAAAATCCTTCCAGATTTATATAAGGAAAATGTGGGACAAGGGTCGGCATGTACCTGCAGGTGGGCAGTAAAGGTCAAGTCAGTCATCGTCCTGGAGTCACACACAGGGACTTGCTGGCTCAGGGCAGTCCTTGTTGCTTGAAGGGTAGTTTTGCTTCCCATCAGGGGATGCTTTGCCCTCTGGGTTTTTTGTCTGAGTTCAGAGATACACTGGAAAGAAGAATTTAATCAATTAGAAAGTTTGAGGTCAAAATGGAGGTAGTGGAGGCCCTCTTTCAATTTTATTAAGAATGACTTATACTCATATTACTAACTTAATTGAAAAAGCATAGATAATTAGAATAAATTGACTTTATAATTAAGGCAAGCATTTTGGCAAAATAAAATCGCGGTCCTCATTTTCCCATGATTAACTTATTTTTTTATTTTCTCTTCTCTTGGTGTCAGTATTAGTGACTTCTGAGTTTTTGAGGCCCCAGGATATTATGGGACGATTTCCGTGGCTGTAGAGCTACCGCAGACATGCAGATATTGACAGGAAATGCTACTGTCATTTTACATTGGAAAAATGACAGCTTCCTACGATTTAAAATGCTACTGTCATTTTACATTGGAAAAATGACAGCTTCCTAAAACAACCTTAGGTAAATACACACACACACACACACACACACACACACACACACACATCACCACGAGGCCACCACAACCAGAATGACCTATTGCTGTATTAATACTTTGCCATGTTTTAAAATTTCAGCCCCTCTGGCTGTCCAAATGGTGCTAGCATCATCTGCGTCAGACATCGCTGTTCCGTCTCCCCGGGCTTCAGAAATGTCCGTTCCTGCCGATCTGGATAAAACAATCACGGAGCTAGCTGACTGGCTGGTCCTCATCGACCAGATGTTGAAGTCCAACATTGTCACTGTCGGGGATATAGAAGAGATCAATAAGACAGTTTCCCGAATGAAAGTAAGTGCATTGTGTAAAGGCTTATCAGGGAAGCAGCACAACACAGAAACGGGATCTGTTTGGATTGCCTTTGTTTGTCTTAAACTCTGGGAGAATGAGCTTTAAAAAACTCTTTATCCGTCACACCGCCATGCTGAGTTTGGCTGCCTCCAAAGAGTAAAGCCCGTCTTGCCTTTTCAGTGTGTTGGCGAGATGACGTTTCCCAACATGAAGTTAGAGACTCAGTGTATTTTAAAATCTAAAACTGATGCCATACAGTGAAGCACGTCAATACAAAAGTAAATTCGTGTGAGATTTAATGCCTTGTGATGTGGGATTTTTTTCCTGGAGCACCTTTTCAACTATTTCATAATGAGCTTATTTAGTTGCTGACTTTAGAAGTGAGAATCTCCTGATTAGACTTTTGTCACTATACATATACCATCTAATATAAATGTTCAGTATTCATTGTGTACCAAGCTCTAGGTTATGTGTTGCATAGGGATACCAAAAAGAACCTACCAGATAGAAATTGGGAATATACCATAAAATAATCACAGTAGCTATCACTAACTTTTATTAAGTGCTTAATGTGTGCTGGTTAGTTTTCCTAACCATTTTACAGGTTATATATCATTCACTTTTTAAACAGTCTTTTGAGGCAGGTATTAATTTTATGCCCAGATTATAAATATGCCCAAGGTAAGGTAGAAGCAACAAATGCACATAGGTAGACAAGTTGCTACAGCAAAATGGAGCCATGGGATAGTTCCAAGCCACCTGATGGCAGGGGAGCCCGGGTGAGGAAGGAGCTTAGTTCACAGTGATGGAATCCCCTATGTGGGATTTTGACCTCTGGAGAGAAAGTCATAATGTTCATGATATAGGGAAGAGAGTGAATAAAGACATGAGGCAGGAGAGCGTGAAAGATGTTGAGTCAACATTTGTGCAATAAAAGGTGTAGTGGGAAAGAAGATAGCAAAGACAAGTTCAAGTTCATTTGGAAGGAGCTCATTGACCGTGTTTTAACCATAGGCCTGTTGGGATTTTAGTCTGTAAGCAGTTGGCAAGCATCTTATCCCCCTTTTCTTTCCTTTTTTAACAGTAGCTGTGGGATGATGATAACAACGCTTTGCATGGATGGGAAGACTGGGATGCATTTTAGTGCTTAGGATAAATTGGAGAAAAGAGATGCTTAAGGCAAGCAGAGGAGCCCTTTCTGAGTGCCTAACATGATGCTATTGTAATTAGTGGAAATAAGGAATAGAAGAAATGGGCTGTGGATGAAGGTTTAAGTGATTTTACTTCAGATGTGTTGTGTTGAGAGGTTCTTGGGCCATTTAGAAGGAAATAATCAACCTTCATCGAAATGTCTTTCTGGGATTCAGGATTAGAAGTTGTGAATAATCCATTTAGAAATAATATGTGACATTTTAGGGCTAATTGAAATCTGCCAAATTAGTGAATTTAAAAGAGGAAGAGCTGTGAGAGAATCTTTGCCATCCTGTTTGTACTTACTGGAAATTGTGTTTTCTTATTGTTACAGTTGTTTATTAGTTCTATGCTTAAAACACGCTATATTCCTGATTTTTATTTATTTTTATTTTTATTTTTTTAAGATTTTATTTATTATTTGAGAGAGAGAGAGAGAGAGAGAGAGAGAGAGAGAGAGAGAGCAAGCCCGGGCCGGGGGAGAGGGACAGAAAGAGAAGCAGGCTCCTGCTGAGCAGGGAGCACGATGTGGGGCTTGAGCCTAGGTCCCTGGGATCATGACCTGATCTGAAGGCAGAAGCTTAACCCACTGAGCCACCCAGGCGCCCTATTCCTGATTTTTTAAACTTTTTGCCTGATTTATTGGTACTGAGGCAGATCATCTAGAGCAGCATTTTTCATGTCTGGGATTATTTAATTTACAGTTATTCCAGTAGCATCTTTTAAACATCTCACCCCATCCCTGGAGGTGACATTAGTTGGTGGTTATATCTCATGTAGGGCAGACACACAAGGGGTCATCAGAAGCATCTGCTAAGGTTTTCAGACCATTTTCTCTTAGGGATTTTCTTCACCAAGTCTCCTCAGACTTGATACAGCTGAGCTGTAAGTTTTCTCTATGATTTCTTTTCGTGGAAACAAAGGCACAGAGAGTAAAGTGCCTTGCCGGGGGTTCCAGATGATAAGTGGCAGAGCTGAGATTTGAACCCAGGAACTTTGACTTCAAATCTTGTGCTTTTCTGCTAGATTGCTGATGCCCAGTCTCCTGTGTAAGGAAAATAATGATTTTGATGCTAGCACAGCAGTTTTGCTCTGTTAGTAGTACCCTTAGGGTAAGGCTTATTAACCTATCTTCATCATTTTTTCTTAACAGATCACAAAGGCTGACTTAGAACAACGCCATCCTCAGCTTGATTATGTTTTTACGTTGGCACAAAATTTGAAAAACAAGGCTTCCAGTTCAGATGTGAGAACAGCAATCACAGAAAAATGTACGTTTTAAAAAAATCATGTATCATCCTCTTTCTCTGAAAATGATAAAACAGACACATTTTCACAGATCATTCAGAAATTAATAATACTTAATATTTGACACTCTATTAATAACTACAGTTTTCCTTTGATTTTTTTCTTCGTGAACCTTGTTACTATTCTCATACCAGATCCTTAAAGTGGTAACATTATTACTATTAAGTTTATTACTGGTGTATTGGATTCTTTTTTCCTTTAAGTTAGGGTTTCTTTTATTTTTAATTTTTTAGAAAAGATTGATTGGGAGAGAGAGTGTGCACCCACGCATGTGAGTGGGGGGAGGGGCAGAAGGAGAAGAAGGGAGAGAATCCCAAGCAGAGCTCAGAAACCAACTTGGGGCTTGATCCCATGACCCTGAGATCATGACCTCAGCCAAAACTAAGCGTTGTATGCTTAACCCACTGAGCCAGCCAAGCACTCCAAGTCAGGATTTCTTTTAAAGGAATTAAAAACAAAAGTTAGAGAAAACACTGGAATGCCGAACCATGCTTCTGTATGAAATTAATAAAACCAGATCTGGCTATGTCTTTTAGCTTCTCTTCTCCAAATTCATTCCAAAAAGAATTTATTGAACAACACATTTATACCTATGGGCCTGGTACTAATTTGGGAATAATTTAGTTAAAAGCAACACAAAATAAGACAAAAAAATAAACGTACAAAATAACCATAGCAAAGATCCCTGTTTCATTTGTTTTCTGATTTAAAAGTGTCTGTTAAATCTGTGTGGCATATAAAACAAAGTCTAAATTCTCTAAAATGTCATGGAGAGATGGTCACAGCCTGCTTTCATCATCACCTCTGCCATACAGCCCTCCACCTATCCGTAGTTATTCTGTATTATAGGTATTATTTAAAATGTCCTGGCAGTTCCTAATTATTTGCATTATTTTTTTCCTCCTGACCTTTTCTCCCCCAATGAAATTGTACTCAGCAGCTAAAATGTCACTCCCTTTGTAAATTATTTCCCACCCTCTACTAGTCCCTGGTGAACTATATTTTCTATCTTTAGTTCCTGCTGCGGCTTTTCCCTCATAATGTCATTGTAGTCTCACAGTTAGTTTAATTTTCTCTCCCGTAGATAGAATAGAACAACTTGAATATTCACCTTTCTGGCCCCGGGGCCTCCTACAGTGTCCAATATAAATTAAATAATAAATATTTGTGGCAAACTATAAACTGGAAGATTTTTTATTACCTTGTCTAATATTTCTGAAGGGAAGAAAGTCAGCTCTTCCTCCTATAAAAAGTATGTTTCGATTTAGTAAATGTGGCCACAGCAACGGTATTGGAAGAGATGAATTAGAGAACTTTAAGTATCTTACAGTGTTGGTTTATTTTTACTACATAAGCCATTTTCCTTCTTTCTCCCTCTTTAAAAAAAAAAAGTTTTATTAATTTATTTGAGAAAGAGAAGAGAGAGAGCACAAGCAGGGAGAGGGGCAGAGGAGGAAGGAGAGAGAGTCTCCAATAGACTCCCTGCTGAGAGCGGAACATGGAGTCTAATGTGGGGCTCGATCCCACGACCCCAAGATTGTGACCTGAGTGGAAAGAAACCAAGAGTCAGATGCTCAACCTACTGAGCCACCCAAGTGCCCCATCCCTCTTTTTTAATTTTTTATTTTTTATTTGATGGGTTGCTTGTGCCTGTTACGGAACTCCGGAGTGGTTCCGTTTCCCATCACCTGGCGGAAGGGCTTCTCTGCTTTAGCGACAACAAACTATTTACAAAGTCCTCTCTGCTTTGCTTTCTCTACCACCTTATGGTTTTGTTGTTTGCTTGTTTTAAATTACCTCCTATTTGTCCAAAGTCTCTCTTAAGGTTTTTGACAAGATTTTTCTTCTGAAAATCTCCCCTTTCCAATTTAACTCCCTCTGTTTTCTCTCCTTTTTTATTTGCATGGAGGCTGCATAATTTTTGTCGTTATTCATCATATGAAAAAAATATTCTCAGCAAGAGTACTTCCTGTAATAACCTGCTTTTAGCACTTATTTGCAAAGAATAGAACAACTTGCTTATTTTTTTTAAAGATTTTATTTACTTGACAGAGAGAAACACAGGCAGAGAGGGAACACAAGCAGGGGGAGTGAGAGAGGGAGAAGCAGGCTTCCCGCTGAGCAGAAAGCCCGATGTGGGGCTCGATCCCAGGTCTCCAGAATCATGACCCGAGCCGAAGGCAGTCGCTGAACCAACTGAGCCACCCAGGCGCCCCAAACTTGCTTATTTTTAATGATAAACCTGTGTGTGATATGTGCTCTTACTTGATGGCTTTCATTTTATTTGTTCAATATTAAAGGATTCTATTACTAATAGCATTGGTCATTAGTACTTTATGTAACTTTTTAACTGACAAGTACATTATGATAAATTCATTTTCTCTTTAAGTGAAAAACTTAGGCAATCTATTTAAACTGTTAATCGAAGCAGCTTCAAATAGATAATCTCCTTGAACAATTTTTTAAAATTATTACATGTAAGTATGGTTTTCAGTATTCTGAACAATCTTAAATTGATAACTCTCATGGTTTGCTATAACTCTTTGTTATTCTAAGAATTTTACCAATAGGTCCCAGTGCGACTTAGCTGCAATGCTATTTTATCATTGAATAAACGATCCTGAACTGTTCCTGAAGTAATTAACCAAAAGTTTAAGTTTCTTTAGGTCTCTCTTCTTTAGCTCCTTAAAAATGAGAAGAGGAGGGAAGGTAGGGGAGAAAAAGGGAGGAGAGCAGACAGAAGAGAGAAAGAACGGAACAATAAAAAGGAAAGAGGAAAAGAACTAATGTGGATTTTTTTTTTAATGGTAAAGTGCTACTGAGTAGATAGAACTTGAATCTGATTTGCTTTTAGTGTTTCTCTTGAATGTGTAAAAATACTTTCTTTTAGACAGGTTTCATGCAACAGTAAAACAAATAAGCAAAGTATTCTTAAGCAGATTATTTTCTTGTAAAATCTTGAGAACCTTGGAGTATCTCCTTTAAGGATGACGAGTGACTGCTTCTGTCTTAAAATTCTGTCATAAAGTATTGTTAAACTCTGTGTTCATCAAACCAGGATCTGTGAATGTACATCAGATAAGAATTTATTTTCTTTATAATCTTTGGTTTATTGATAGTAGATATTTTTATTGTGAGATATTTCAGTTCATTTAAAATAGAATTTAATTCAAGATTCCTCTTCAAGAATAGTTTCAGAAATGTGTCAGTTGTTTAGTATGTCAGACGTGTATGAAATTCCCTTAGGAATGTATATACCAACTTGCCTTCTTTTTCTTTTCTATTTATAATTTTACTTGTGATAAATTTGGTACCAGGGATTTTTTCCCTCTCCTGGTATTGGTTTCTGGGATGATTTTTGTGTGCTTCCTCCAGTGGAAAAGGTCAAGAACCAGTGGGACAACACCCAGCATGGTGTGGAGCTAAGACAGCAGCAGCTGGAGGATATGATTATTGATAGTCTTCAGTGGGATGACCACAGAGAGGAAACTGAGGAACTTATGAGAAAATATGAGGCCCGATTCTATATTCTCCAGCAAGCCCGGAGGGATCCACTTATCAAGCAGATTTCTGATAATCAAGTAAGAGTCATTAGATTTATGGTTTGTTGTTGTTGTTGTTGTTGTTGTTGTTGTTTGTGTTTTTTTGGCATTATCAGTTTGTTGGATGTACTTTCCTGTTCTATTGGTAACTGTAATTTTTAGGAGCCTTATCATGATGTTCTCACCAGTGCTTAGACTATACACTGAAATTTATATAGCGAATTTGACCAGGAAGATTTTTGAAAAATTTCGGGAGGTGTAACAGTAGAAATATACTTGTATACCAGGTATATCACTCATGGACTCTTTGCCAATGGAACACAGCCATTCTGTTAGCATTAGAAAGAGAATATTTTCAGGATCTCAGGAACCCTCCTTTTTCTGTCTTCCATGTCTACCCTGGAGGTTATTTTTATTTATGAAATTTTCTGAGATTTTCATTTGAGACTACTATTCTGAACAAATCAGGTAATAAGTTTAGTTTCTTTTCTTTTCTTTTTTTTTTTTTTTAAAGATTTTATTTACTTATTTGACAGAGAGAAACACAACCAGAGAGGGAACACAAGCAGGGGGAGTGAGAGAGGGAGAAGCAGGCTTCCCGCCGAGCAGGGAGCCCGATGTGGAACTTGATCCCGGGTCTCCGGGATCATGACCTGAGCCGAAGGCAGTCGCTTAACCAACTGAGCCACCCAGGCACCCTAGTTTAGTTTCTTTTTATACTTTTATAAGCAAACTCTTTATATCATCAGAATAGGTAAATTTCTTTGATCGGTTTGAATATAAAGTTGATGATATTGAAAATTAATGGTATTTTAAAGTGCTATTTTAAATTCTATAGTTACAGAAAATGTTTTTGAGAGGTTATAGTTTTTAGGTTATATTTTGGTATAATGATTATTTGCCCTTCAGAGAACCCTAAGATGAAAGTGTACATTTGTGAAGAATATATGGGAAACAAAATCTAAGACATGAGAGCATGTTTTTATAATTCACACATGTAAACTTTCCATGGTTACAATTTAAAAATCAAGTGGCCAGGGGTCCTGATTTTGTGGATCATTTTCGGTGTTTATGACATCTGCTGATTGTTTTCACCAAATGACTCAAATATAATAATCAGCAACACTCCAGGATGCTTAACTAGAGGAATACAATTAAAGGTGAGATCAATGCTTCAATCATCAGTTATTCAGAGTGTTAATTTCTGAATAACAATGTGGCTCTTTTCTTCTCACACTCTATATGGATTTTTTTTTTTTTTTTTGGCCAGTTGTTGTAAAAAGCATTATAGGAACATTCATTTCTCATTTAGATTTCATGGGGAATATCTTGATCTAGGGGCTCTGAGAAGGGAAAACCAGTGCCTGTGGACACACTCAGCATCAGTTTAATTTTTTAAGCAACTCTTAGTAACCCTTTCTTGGCTGCTTGATCCACCCACGCAGTTGACTTTGTCAATAGGCATAGTGACCCAGGGGCATGGAAGGCTTCCCTATTGTTGGCCCTTTTCACTTCTGCCAGCATGTAGAGACGGACTCTACAGTAAGTTCATTCCTGTATGATGCATGTTGCTATAAGGATCAGATATGTAGCAGAACAAATGAAAAAGATAAATGGTTTGAGGAAGTAAAGTATCTCCCAAAGGAAAAGATAGTCTTTTCATACCATCTGTTGTGTACTTGATCATTCCTTAGATATTTGCCTTTTACTTCCAGACTTACTTTTTTTTTTTTTTTTTTATTGTTACTAAATTTTTTTTTTCCAGTGTTTCAAGATTCATTCCCCATTCCCCACACCCAGTGCTCCCCGCTTTAGGTGTCCCCAGTACCCACCACCAGGCTCTCC
>PITA01002590.1:0-110029 GCA_004023965.1 Spilogale gracilis | reverse complement strand
ATTTGCTTTTTTCTTTTGATATTTGTGTCTAAAACATGTTAAAACTTATGAGGAGAACCAATGTTTAGGTAGTACTAGTTACTAAGTGACTGAATCTGATAATGACGCCTGCAATTACACCTTAGATACTGCTTCAAGAACTGGGTCCTGGTGATGGTATTATAATGGCATTCGATAACATCCTGCAGAAACTGTTGGAGGACTACGGTAGTGATGACACCAGGAATGTGAAAGAAACCACTGAATACTTAAAAACATCATGGATCAACCTCAAACAAAGGTAATGCAAAGGGCCTGGCAGGTAAATGCAGGTAGAGGCGAGAATTTGATCACTTTGGCTTTCTCATGGAAACATGCCAAATATGTGACTACTAGAAGTATGTATGATTATTACTTTTTAAAAATTTTTGTACAGTGCTGGGTATTATCACACAGTACAGAAGGCATATTTATACATTATCTATTTGAGTTTCTGCAATGGAGTTTTTCCTTAAATGAGTCTAAACCTTGCCGAAGATCATTTTATGTGTTTTGATTTTCTTATGCCTCCCAGCATTTACGTAGAGTAGAGCCTTTAGTTCTCTGGGGGTAAGGACTGCTTAGGTATTTACAGAGGCATGAGGGTAATATTATCCCTAATTATAATTAAAATAGTGTGGGGCGCCTAGGTGGCTCACTTGGATAAGTGTCT
This sequence comes from Spilogale gracilis, assembly GCA_004023965.1. NCBI lineage: Eukaryota > Metazoa > Chordata > Mammalia > Carnivora > Mephitidae > Spilogale > Spilogale gracilis. The sequence continues at coordinate 109,338 of PITA01002590.1, read as the reverse complement.
GCCTTCAGCTCAGATTATGATCCCAGGGTCCTGGGATTGAGGCCTGAGTCCTCCTTTCTGCTCAGTGGAGAGCCTGCTTCTCCCTCTGCCCCCCACCCCGCTCCTCCTGCTTGTGCATGCTCTCTCTGTCAAATAAATAAAAAAATTCTTTAAAAAAATAAAATAGTGTGCTTTTTGGCCAGGTCATCCTTAGTTGATGCTGAGAATGCATGGATCCAACGCCAGACTTCTGAAAACACTTGTATATATTTAGAGCTTCAACTAATTTGCTTTCTTTCCATTACTCTGCCGAGTCAGTATATTTGGAATAGTCTAAAATAGCATATGCATTTATCAGAGAGATTTTTCTGTCACTTGAACACCTAGGGGCTGAGGAACTATAAACAGTGGTTAGCATCTCTTTAAGATAGCATGTTTATATTCATCATCAGGAAAAAGTGTTTACTTCTTACATGGTACAGGGAATGCCTGTGTCTAATGAAATTATGGTTTCACACACATCTTAATATATTCAGATATAACCACCTGAAAGCTAATTTGTATCAAACACATTTATTTTGTAGTGAATAAAATGAATACTACCAGAACACTTTATGTATGATGCATATTACTGGTAATAAAGTATGCCAAGCATTTAATAACAGTTTGACATGGAGGTGTTTTATACATTTTTAGAATGGCATTTTTAGTTAGAGTCTGTAAAGTAGATTTTGATTTTTGGGAAAGTCAAAGACAAGAATTATGGGGCAGTTTATGAATATGAATATATGTATGTTGCTACATAGACCTAGGATTCTGGAGGAAATAAGACAACACTCTGAAGTAGTTAAAGCATAACTCTTTCTAACATTTTAGTACAACTGTTTTCATCTGTTGTAACAGCTTCCTTGGATATAGTAAGGCAGGGTAGGGTGAATTAAAAATGGCTTTAAAGTATAAACTTCCTGATATAGGATGAATACATCCTAGGGATATAATGCAGATCGTGGTGACCACAGTTAACAAGACTGTACTGTGTATTTGAATGTTACCAAGTAGATCTTAAAAGATCTCATCACAAGAGAAAAAAATGTGTGACCATGTGTGGTGAGAGATGTTGACTAAACTTACCGTGTTAGTCATTTTGCAGTATATACTTAAATCCAATCATTGTGTTCTATACCAAAACTCATACAATGTTATATGTAATTATAAGTCGATTAAGACAGTTTTAACACTAAGATAGTCCTTAAGCGTACTTTATCTGCATCTTTCAAAAATCCGTATGTAAGAATTATGACTTTGTTTTTGTTGTAGACTTATCAGAAAAACTGAGCACTTAGGAAAGTGAAGCCTGCTTTATTTAGCACCTCCAATTCTTTTTTTTTGCTTTTACTTTGTAAATATTTTAAGACAGCCTACAGCAGTAGTTAGATTAGATGGAAGAGGCAATTAAAAATGAATTATATTCCAAGGTGATCTTTCATTTTTCAGAGCTAAGACAAGCACAGTGTTACAATTTTATGGCAATAGTAAGTCATTGTGCTTAATCTAGCTTCTTACTGCATTTTTGGGGGAATACATTGACGTTAATATTTCAATATGATTTAGGTATATTGCTATCTATAAAGCAAGGAAAATACAACAAAACTGTAGCTCACAGGATCCTTTTAGTGAGTGACAGCTGGAATTTCTCTGTATTGTGAGAATTTTCTCATAGTTTTTAACTTTTAATTGGAGACCTTTCTAGAATATACAACTCTTGCCTTGCCTTAAACAAAATACATGGACTTACAAGCAACTTTTAAAAAAAATTCTTGGCATTATAGTTGTGAAGATAGAATTAAGGAGCTTCAAGAGCTGTACACAGTGTTACAGTGCATTTAGGCCAGTGTTTCTCAACATTTTTGCATTATCATCCCCCAAAGAGCCTTGTTAGATCCCCACTCCCATGAAATTTTCATACCATTTGTGTACTGTGTATCTGTTTCTGTACTTTATAGTTGTGCTTTATACATAAAAAGGGTAGATTTTTCCACTCCCCTCCCCAAACCTGCCCCACCAAAGAACCACTTCTCACTTCCCTTGGGAATGAGTGATCTAATGTAAGGCTCTCAGCTTCAGAGAAGGTGAATGACATGTTCAAAGTCGCATAGCATAGCCAAGATGATATTTCTCTATAATGAGTTATGATAATGCTCTTCTTGCTCTGAGTTCTGAAGAATTGGTGGTCAATTTTTTCAGGCTGCTATGCTTTGTGAAATTTTCTGCTTTATTTTTAGTGTATGAATTTTAATGGGTGTCTTCCCATTGTCAGGCTCTGTGCTAATCCCTTCACATGCATTATTTTATTTAATCCTGAAACCATAAGAAACAGGCAGTGTTTTCATTAATGCTGTGTCAATGAGTAAACTGAAGCAGAGGAAGGTTAAGGAGGACCCGAGATCATAGAGCTCAAAGGAGCAGAGCTGAGACTATTATCCAAGCCTTTTTAACTGTGCAGTCAGGCTCTTGCATCCTTTACAAATAATTTTGTTTTCCTCCTTTGTTATCAGAATGGCAGCGATGACTGGTGACCACTCTGTGGGCTGGCCTCTCCGATCTGTCTGTGATTCCACTTACTGTTTCTAATCTGTGTCGAGTTTAGAAATCAGATCTGATTAAGGATTGTATGGAGCCTCTGCTACGATTACTGTAACGCTCTTCAGTATGCGTCCATTGTGCCCTCTGCGGTGGTCACCGAGAGGCCTTATATGAGGGCTCCCTTATCTTCTCGCCGAAACCGGTATATGCGTCATTGGCAGCGAAATTTGGGGGTGGGGCGGTGAAGGATTCTTATACTTGCTCACGGAATACTGTCATTGCGGCATAATGTGTGAGGTTTAATATCAGCTTTCAAAGGAAATGTTTTGTATGAATTGTAATTGGCCTAAGTAATTTAGCCATTCACGCTTACAGGGCCTCATTCCCTTATCTCTGATGTCAAAATCCAATACACTGTGATAACAGAAAGCTTGGAATTGACATCAGGCTGTTTATTATAGTCTTTTTTTATCCTGCTTAGTATAAATAGCCCTGCTCCTGGCTGTAGAAATATTAATGTGTTCACTGCCTCAGACCCTATTTGGGTGTAATATGTCATACAGATACATTCATAATAATAATGTTTTATTGTACAGAAAATTCTTAATTCTGAAACACAACTGGCTCCCAGTTTGTTGGATTCTGCAAACAAAAGGCCCATCTCCAACATTTCTAACTAACTGATAGACATTGATCACTGCTTTTATTCATCTGTGAAACGTTCCCCCTTGTATCTCTGAATGCCAGTTAATAATTTTTTTTTTAGTGTAAATTGAGATGTGTCGAAAGTTGGAAAGTGTTTGTAGTAACTTTTGATGCGTGAATGCCTGATTTGGGTCTGAAGTGTTGCTTAGCCCCAGAGTGCCAATGCGTATGCGTACGGTAGTGGACGCGTACGGTTGTGGACACTTACGGTCTCATACATGCATGCACGAATACACACCTAGTTAACTCTGTTGAAATATTGTCAGGGAGATGAGACAATGTAGTTTTGTGCTATAAGGAATATCTTATACATCATTAATCACTATGTGGTGGGCAGGTGAAAGATTCTCTGCAATGAGTCTGCTCTCTTCATGATCCGTGGATATGCCATCAATGAGGCTGGAGAGGGAGCTGGGGGAGATTTGAATAGGATCACAGGTAACATCAGAATGCTGGTGGATGGGGCGGAGAATTTCCTGGGGAAACTTTAGTTTTTCTGCGCAGTGATGACTATTTGTGGTTTATAATAATAAATGTTTAGCAATGCTCATGTACTCAGAGGCAAGTAGAAAGAATGCAGATGGAAGATTGGGAGCAGGGAAGAGGAAGGTGTTATAAAGGAGGGGAGCCAGAGGTGGCTCTTCCGCTGGGTGCTGCAGTCCCTCACTGTGGCTTGGCAGGCAGATCCTGAGTTGACTTTCAGACACTACTTACTTTTGAGTTGGTGAGCAACTTTTATTAACTGCTATGCAGGGACCATGAGCCTGGAGGTCAGTATGTGAACTTAACGGATACGTGAGCCTGGAGGTCAGTATATGAACTTAACAGATACATGTCTCGTGCTTTGAAAGAATAGGATTTTGCCTGGAACATGGGAGAACAGTGACCTGAAAGTAGCAGTGAAAAGCTAAGAAGAGGACCCTTATTCCAGTGACTCACCCTGGGGCATATAGGATCTGGGAGGAAAAAGAAAAAAAAAAAAACTTCATTAAAAGTTTTCCAGGGGAATTGATGGTCCTAAAAAAACCAAGTCCACTTAAAATAAAGTGAAAGGGGTTGATCTGTGGTCTGCTGATCACAGAATAGGTTTCTGGACTTAACAAAGGAAGGGTTTGAGGAGTAAATTGGGGCAGATTGGAGAAGGTGCAGAGTTGTATTGGATACAGTCCAATATTGGTTGACTAATAAAGACTGGATATTTGGTAGTGACTGGTAGGGATTTAGCTAACAAGGAAATAGGATGTGGTGATGTAGATCCTGGCATGGAAATAGCTCTGTGGTCTTAAATATTTGCTTGCTCGCAGTGGCAGCCCTCGGGAGAGCTAATCCTTTAGGTCATACAAGGTCATGGCAGGCATCATGGAGGGGGTGTGGGGCTGGTAGGGGCTTCTTTCCTGAGCTTCCCAGTTGATGTGGCCTTAGCAGCCTAGAACAGTCTCCTTAAATCCCATGGAGTGAATATTTAAGTGCTTCATCATGATGACCCAATCTCTGGGTCCCCGAAAGACCACAGAGTGTGGGGTGTATTTGCAGGGACTAATTCTTCAGATCAACTGCATTTCTCCAAAGGGTGCTTTTATACATTTTTTAGCTAAATGTTATTTTATTTACCAAAAAACAAAATTACCTCGTGAAAGCATCCATTGAAAAGCTTAAAGAATTATTTCATTGTAAGTTTTCCACATGCCACTCAAACTTCTGATGCCACTATTTTCCTCTCAAAAGAGATAAATATAGTTAAATCTCATGTAACTATAAAGGTCACCTTTGAAGTATACCAAAATTTAGCAACACATATCCATGGGTTTCTGAAGGCTTTTTTAATAGAAAAAAAAAAAAAACAAAAAAGAGGGGCGCCTTGGTGGCTCAGCTGGTTAAGTGTCTGCCTTCAGCTCAGGTCATGATTCCAGGGTCCTGGGATCAAGTCCTGCATTGGACTCCTTGCTCATCAGAGAGTCTTCTTCTCTCTCTCCACCTCTTGTGCTCTCTCATACACACTTTCTCTCTCTCAAATAAATAAATAAATAAATAAATAAATAAATAAAATCTTTAAAAGTAAGATACCTGGTCGCATTCACTCTTTTAACCAATTATAATAAGCGCACGTGCACTGGATTAATATATCTTATTGCTTAAAATATCAAGTATTATATAATATCTTTAAAATACCATTAAAAAAGTCACTTTTATGTGAGGGGCTATGATTTGTTGTGCTACAAAATAACTATAAGCTATTTTGTAGAATAACAGCTGCTTTTACAGCAGAAATCGCTAAAAAGCTATGAGTTTATGTTTTAAAAATCCCAGTTCCCTTTAATATAAGCTATTATAAGTCTGTCACCCATGGATTCCTCAAATCTTTTATAAGAAGCTATTTATATTTTCAGTGTGTGCCATTTATTGTCCCAAAGAATTCTATAGTCTGTTACTTCTCTTTGATGTAAAAAATTCTTGTTTCTGCTAAAGTTGCTCTTCTAAACTTCAAATATTGTTATCTTTATGGCTTTCTGCCTGTATTTATTCTTTTTGATTTATAGGTCAAAAAAGATTAAAAAAAAAAAAAACCCAAAAAACTTCTCTGCCATTGTCTAGCAGCCACAACTCCCTAAACTTGAATCCTTTTTTTTCCCCCCCTGTAACAGCACTCCTTCCCCTGTATTCTCCCAGTACATTTCTCAGAACCTCCTCTGACTCTTCTGATCTTGAGATGTAGCAACCTGCCGGATATAAACTCTTCCCTGAGAATTGTGGGCAAATGTGAGTTCAGTGCCGGATGTGATCTCAGGAACTTGCATATAGGAATACTTCCCAACCATTTTGCTGCGTGCACTGTCCTCATCTCTCCCTGTCAGTAACATCTCATTTACATGCAGTGATTCTTGATGAAGCTGCATTTGAAGCGAAGGATGGGAGTGAGAATGGAGGATCTCTTCTAGCAGGTTTTGTAATCTTGGTGATGGATTATGTGGTTTTCGAAGGACCAGTGGAGACTCTGAAATGGGTCCTTTACTCATCTAGTCCAAGCAATTTACTTTAAGGATGGAAAAAAATAATTGGAGATTTGAAGTGATTTATCCCAAGCCATGGAACCAGTAAATGGCAGAGGTGGTCGAATGAGATTGTTTTCTTCTGAGAGCAATGGGCAAATGGCATTAAAGGTAATTTATTAGCCTGTGCAATGTGTGCATACATATTCTTGAGCCTCTCATTTTAGCAGTTATTTTTGGCCTTATGGTAGTATGATAAATCATGGGAAATTCCTTGAAAATGGGTAAAAGATTCTTGCAGTGTCCAGTATACCACACTCTAGCATTGGATCTAGTTTCAAGAGGACTAACATGGGTGGTATGTTACCTTTGAGCCATATTCTATTTGAAATTTTATGTGACATTATAGTTAAAAATCATACTATAAACTAATATACATGATGATTATAAGCTTTTACAATGTATATTTAGTATAATAATATGAAGACAATTTGGACTGCTATAAATAGAGCTTAGTTTCTAATATGTTCATTATTTTTGATAAGTGATTGCATTAATGATAAAAAAACACCCATATATATGTAAACTTGAAAAAAATTCTCCAGGACCTTTATTATTAAACCGCACATTTACATGCTGTAGGCAAAATTAATGTCCCAATATTTCACTCAATTCATGTAGGAGATTAAGGAAAATATCTTTTATTGAGTGTTTTTATGTATGTATACCTCATTTTGTCCCAAAAATATTGCAAGAAGGAAGACATTATTCCTATTTTTGTATTAGTTTATTCAACATATGCTTGAGTTGCTCCTGTGTCTAGCCCTGGGGGTACCAGGTGCACTGATAATTCAGAAACTTCAAACAGAAAACAAAATAGTGCCTTTCACTCATGTTTGGAAATGGGACGCCATGGCAGACTAGCTTCCAAAGGTGGGAAGACTGTCTTGGATCATCTGAATGGGCCTGGTTATTCCATGCTTCTTTAAAAGTGAAGATGGAAGGAGTCAGGAGCCAAGGAATATGGGTCACCTCAGGCCAGAAGCTGGAAATGACAAGGAGAAAGAACTTTCTCTAGCGCCTCCAAAAAGGAACACAGCCCCACTGACAACTTGATTTCAGTCCAGTGCACCCTATTTCAGAAACTAACAGAGAACTGTGAGATGATAAACTCGGATTGCTCTAAGCCACGAGTTTGTGATGATTTGTCACAGTAGCATGGGCCACGAATAAGGTAGGGCACATCATGCCATGTTTGGGCTGAGGTGCCTTTAGAAGGTATCTGCGCCAAGTTCTGGAGGGAAGATGGAAATTAGGTCAGACAGGAAAGGTTCTTGGGAATAGGGAGAGGGATATTTAATAGGCAAGGATAAGAATAGGAAGGATATTTAATAAGGCAAATGAAGTAAAAAGTAGGAAAAAGAAACAAGACAAAATCAGAGAGGGAGACAACTATAAGAGACTCTTAAATGATAGGAAACAAACAGGGTTGCTGCAGGGGTGGAGGGACGGGGTATCTGAATGATGTACGTTAAGGAGGGAATGGGATGTAATGAGCACTGAGTATTATATGAGACTGATGAATCACTGACCTCTACCTCTGAAACTGATAATTCATTATATGTTAATTAGTTGAATTTAAATTTCAAAATAAAAATTAAAGAAAAAAGTAAAGCTCTGGACTAAGGATTAATAATTGCTTCATTTTTATAAGTAAATCACCCCATAGGATTCTCAGACATTGTATCCTTTTGCTTCTCGTCTGGGCATTCTTAAGGTTTAATAGAGCTAATTTATAATGATCTGCTTTTACGTTAGCTGTTTGCCACATAACCTGTTTTATACATATGAATAGTCTTGAAATAAATGATACTGATTCTATAAAATTAAAGGGTTTGACTTTACCAAATTTTGTAGTCATTAATTTTATCTGAGTGTTAAGAGTTGCCTGTTCATGGTCGATTAATTGCATGTGTGTACATTTAATTTTTTGCTTCTGGTACCTTTTTGGCACATTTTTTTGGCTGTTCTTTATACTTTCTGCTGATGTTTTAAAAATTGAAAACATGGATGGGATTAGGTGGAAGATAAAAACCAGCCATCACCACTAACCACCCAAATTTTAGTGGGTAACTTCTAAATTTTAGGAAGTAAAGAGATACATAGATATGATTTGAAAAATTAGAAGTACTTAAAGGTTTATTATAAGATATAGTGGTTCCCTCACTACTCACCACAGTCTCCCTCCCTAGGGGCAACTACTTTTTCTTTTTCTGGCCTCTCCTTATGTCATTTATACATTTCCATATTCTACATAAAATGAGTATACTCTTACCTTCTAAAACATCAGTATTAGATATTGTCTATCGATATTCTGTTCTGGCAAACATATAGGGTATAACTTTCACATGCTACCATTCTCTTCCCTTCCTCATCATTTAATTTTTTTTCACTTTTTTATTATGATAAAATATACATAACATAAAATTGTCATCTTAACTATTTTTATTTTTTTATTTTTTAATTTATTTTTATTTTTTTTTTAAGATTTTATTTATTTATTTGACAGAGAGAAACACAGCGAGAGAAGGAACACAAGCAGGGGGAGTGAGAGAAGGAGAAGCAGACTTCCCCCCCCAGCAGGGAGCCCTATCATGACCTGAGCCAAAGGCAGTTGCTTAACCAACTGAGCCACCCAGGCACCCCGATCTTAACCATTTTTAAATCTGTTCAATTGTAGTAAATATTCATGTTGTTGTGTGTCAACACCATCCATCCCTGCAACTCTTTTCATCTTGCAACATGAAAACTCTGTACTCATTAGACAATAACTCCCTATTATTTCTTTTCCCCACCCTTGGCAACCACCATCCTACTCTTTGTCTCTATGAATTTGACTACTCTAAGTACTGCATATAAGTGGAATCATTATGGTATTTATGTCTTTGTAACTAGCTTATTTTACTTAGTATAATGTGCTCAAGATTCATCCATGTTGTAGCAGATGTCAGGATTTCTTTCCTTTTTAAGGCTGAACTGTATTCCATTGTATGTGTATATTACATTTCTTATCCATATATCTGTTGAACACTTGGGTTGCTTCCACATTTTACCTATTGTGAATAATGTGCTATGAACATGGGTGCACAGATATCATCTCAAGACCCTGTTTTCAGGTTTTCTTTGGATGTATGCCCAAAAGTGGAATTCTAGATCATATGTTAATTTGATTTTTAATTTTTTGAGGAATCCCCAGTTTTCCGTAGTAGCTATACCATCTCATTGTTGAATTTTTAGACAGTTATTCAACAGTGTTGACATTGTTATGTGTTTCTAAATGTCATTAACAGCCAATCACTGAAGTTTACTATAATATTGCTTCTTCTCTGTTTTTTCACCTGTAATTAGCAATTGCCTTGCTTTTATGTGCTTAGGTTTCTTTGCACCTGTTACTAGTTCTTCCCACATTTTCCAAAGGTCTGACAGTATAATTTCCCACAAAACAATCACAGTCAGCAGTCTATCACTTATAATATTTTTTTCTTAGACACAGTTCTTCTGTAGACATACTTTCTAGGCCTGCTGCACGGCCATAATCACAAGGACATTCCGTGCTTTTCCCCTAGTTTGGAGTCCCTGTTTCCTGGATTTCATGTGTTATTTGTTTATTTGTTTTTGTGTGTTTTTCTTTTCTCTTTTGGATTATTTCCTTGTTTTGTCAGAATGTAGCCTTCATTAGTTTTCTCAAGTTAAAATAAGAAAACATAGCAGTTGGAAGAGTGCTGGCAACCCTCATCTGGCCCAGTTCATCACAGTCTCCTCTGAGATCTCTTTCACCATTAGCATTAAGGCCTGTTTGCTTCTCCCTCTCTTGGATCTCTTGTTTTTCTGCTTTTATCTTTTTCTTTTTTTTTCTTGATTTACGAACTGATTTTTGTGGAGGCCATCTCTAAGTGGCTTCTTGAAAACTGGTGTCTGGGAGGTAAGTTTCAAGATATTATAAATAGATTGTCATTATTCTATAAATACTTATTATAAAACTGTAATGAGAACTCATAAATGTGGAGATATATAAGACTGCTTCTGCCTGTAGTGAGTCTACAGAACAGAAGAACAGAAAACAAACCCATGTGTAATACCATCAAGGTAAAATTTAACGTGAAACAAGATCACAATCCAAGAGATTTTCCAGGATAAAACGTGATTAATTTCTGTATAAAGAGGAGTAGTGACCTTTTATGAACTCAGAGCAAGGAGATCTAACTAGGCTGGGATGTTCTAAAGAACTCTAAAGAGCGGTAGGATTTTGGTAAGTGGAGGTGGTCAGAAGAACATTTTTATGTGTATAGAAGTTTTTGGGTGGGCACAGCTTTGGAATATCCTAGAGAAAAAGGAGCATATCATGTTGACCTGAACAGAGTCTTGGAGAGAACTGGGGGATAAGCTAGAAAAGTGAATTATTGATAGATAATGGAGGACACGGAATTTCAGGAAAAGCGATTTGGGTTTGTCCTGTAGGCAGCTGAACACTATTGGAAGCTTTTAGTAGGTAAATGCTCAGATGAAGTTGGTGACTTTCTAGAATGGCTTATGAATAGAAACAAATAGCTTTTGTGTCTGGCTTTTTTCACGCAGCAGGATGCATTTGAGATTCCATGTTGTTGCATCTGTCAGTAGTTTATTGTTGAGTAGTAGTCCATTGTATGCATATTCCACAGTTGATCTGTTTACCACTTGGTGACATTTGGTTATTACCTTTTGGGGCCATTATAAATTTAGATTTGTGTATGAATTTTTTGTAAGTATATGTTTTCATTTATTTCAAGTAAATATTTAGGAGTAGGATTGCTGGACTGTTCTTGAGTACATGGTTAACTTCATAAAAAAAAATCTTCCAAACTTTTTTTTAACGGCAGAACCATTTCACTCTCCTACTTGTAATGTATGAGAGTGGTAGTCACTCTAGTCTCAGCAGCACTTGGGATAGTAGTTTTCTTTTTTTTTTTTTTAAAGATTTTATTTATTTATTTGACAGAGAGAAGCACAGTGAGAGAGGGAACACAAGCAGGGGGAGTGAGAGAGGGAGAAGCAGGCTTTCCGCTGAGCAGAGAGCCTGATGTGGGGCTTGATCTCGGGTCTCCAGGATCATGACCTGAGCCGAAGGCAGTCGCTTAACCAACTGAGCCACCTAGGCGCCCCGGGATAGTCGTTTTCTTAAAGCCGTTCTAATATGTAGTGATATCCCATTGTGGTTTGAATTTACATTTCTCTGATGACTAATGATGCAGAGTATATTTTCATGGGCTTATTTGCCGTCTGTGTATCTTCTATGATGATCTGAGTTTAAATCTTTTACCTACTTATTTAAAGAATTTGTTTATTTTTGTATGAAGAGGATATGTGTTCATTATAAATTCAAAGGGTACAGAAAAAGCACAAATAGGAAAGTAAATCACTTTAAATCCCAGAACCTTGAAATAGCTTTTAATATTAACATTCTGGACACTGATTCTTTTATCTAAATATATACACAGACAGTCTTGTACATAGAACAGGTGGATGGATGCGTGATGTACAGACGAGTAGGTGAAATAGAAAAAAATATATAAATGAGATCATATTACACATGCTGACTTTTTATTTTGATATAGTTCCTATACCATGAATTAACCCTTTTAAAGTGTACAACTCAGAGATTTTTAGTATATTCACCATGTTGTGCAAACATCACAATACTCCTAATTTCAGAACATTGTATTGTTCCCCAAAGAAACCACATACCCAATTAGCAGTCAGTCCCCACTGCCTTCCACCCCAATGCAAGGCAACAAATAATCTCATTTCTCTCTGTGTAGATTTACCTCTTTTGGACATTTCATATAAATATGGGTGGAATCACACAATATATGGACTTTTGTGTCTTGTTTCTCTCACCTGGCATGTTTTCAAGCTTCCTATGTGTTACAACAAGTATTAGTACTTTATTCCTTTTTAGGATTGGATGATTCATGTATGGGTATACTATATTTTATCTATCCATTTCTTTATTGATGGGCATTTGGGTTGATTATATTATTTAGCTATAATAAATAATGACGCTATCTGAAAACATGTATACAAGTTTTGTGTAGATATATATTTTTTAGTTCCCTTGTGTTTAAACACCTAGGGTGTAATTGTTAGTATTCATTTTTAATTTCTTTTCTTTCTTTCTTTTTTTTGGGGGTGGGGAGAGAGTGGCACAGGGAGGGATAGAGGGAGAAAGAGAGAATCTTAATTAGGCTCCATTCTCAGTGCAGAGCCCTATGTGGGCTTGATCTCATGACACTGAGATCATGACCTGAGCCAAAACCAAGTCAGACGCTTACCTGAGTTACTCAGGTGCACCTAAAATTGTTTTCTTCTTAGGAAGCTTTGAGGTATATAAAGTTTTAAAGATTGAATTTACATGTGTGTGTGTCTCTTAAATCATGTGACTCCTTATTTCTGTGTATTAATTTTGATGTAGAGTTAAAGAAGGGTTTATAAAAGCTTGATTTTCCAATGTTTTCCAAATATAATATTATTATCAGCTTAAAGAACCAATTTGTATTGATCTGAGTTGTTTTAAAATATGTAAAGTAAACCCTTTATTTTCATTTTATATTATTTCTTCTGATTTTACTGCTTCCCAGAATTCATTTAGTCATTCATTGCATGAATATTTATTGATATTTCCTCTGAGTGTCAGGCATTATATCAAGGTATTGAAATAATACATTGGGGGGGTAACTTAATATACAATTAGGAGTTGTAAAATGGAGTCAATTATTTTATGATATGGGTGTGATTTTGTTAATATTTATGTCTCTCTCCCTCTTCTCACCATTCACATTACGCCTCCCATGAAGGATTATTCAAGACACACATGCAAATAAATGTCCCAGTTCCATTAGGTCCTAAAATAAATGAAGGTTCCTTGGAGGCTGTTAATTTGTTCGGGTGTGCGGGATGTAGACTGTCCCGTGTAAGTAATAGAGGCGTGCCTGCCGTGTTGTTTCTTGCAGCATCGCTGACAGACAGAGTGCCTTGGAAACAGAGTTGAGGACAGTGCAGGCCTCTCGCCGAGATCTGGAGAACTTCCTAAAGTGGATGCAAGAAGCCGAAACCACGGTGAACGTGCTCGCGGACGCCTCTCAGCGGGAGAACGCCCTTCAGGACACCGTGCTGGCCGGGGAGCTCACGCAGCAGCTAGAGGCAAGTGCCCAGGGCCCGCTCCCAGCGTTTTTATTTCCACTGTGCTCTTTTGATCCAGCGACAAGCAAATTTATTACCCTTCAAGGGTGAGGTTGTTACCTCATTCAGTTATGAGATCCATGCTCCCCTGTGAATCACTGGTTTCCGGAAATAAGATCTCTAAAATATTTTACTTAGTGAGAGAGGAAAAAATGCCTTCTTTTATGGAACAATAATGATTGTTTATTTAGACTTACAGGCTCATAGCTCTTCTGTTTTTGTCATTTTAAGCCCTGTGACGCTTAGCCTTATTAAATCCTAAATTATAAGGGCATTTCCTTTTAATACGAAGTCTTTCCTCTCCCCTTTTATTATAAAATACTTAATATAAAAGTTGCAAAGGCTCTGTGGCTTAATTTACAACGAAGAACATTAGGCTTGGAGGTATTACTTTTATATCTAAAGATACAGCTGTGATTGTAGATGCAGTCTGAAGTTCAGACTTTTCTTCTCCAGGAAATGTGCTAACACAAAACCTTTCCTTTACAAAAATGTATGAGGAATCACACGTAACATGACTGTCCCCTTTCCCTGCCCCTGAATACAACGGCTTCAATGCCCTTGAAGTTACCGGCTGTGCAGAATGACCTAGTCTTGCCAGTCGCAGACCTTCTTCTCCTTTAGAACTCGGTTTTAAAACCAATTTTAATGGTGCAGTTCCTTTGCCTACCACCATTTCACATCTGCTTGCTTCTGTCTGCCATGTCATTCGTACATCATTTTGACTGTTATTATTTCTGATATGCTTGGGAACTCATGACCCAGAGTCATCTGAGACATGTCTTCTCCTGTCCCCGGTCCCATGACTCCTCAAGGGCAGAGATTACATCACTCCCTATTGTTGCCTATGCCATGCTGTGTGTGAATATTCTAGGTAAATACTGACCACTGCCGTGGACCCTAACTTCACCATTATGAAATTCAGTGTGATGACCTTTTTGAGTCCTTTCTCCGAATTCTCTTCCCTTGAAACTCAGAATGTTCACAAGTATGTATATCTGGATGGAGTGTATAAGTAGCTTTCTTAGAACTACTCCTGTTCTTGAAAATTATCTCTAAGTTTGAAACTGTTTTCACTAAAAAGTACCAACATTTTTTTTAAAGGACTTCTTGGGAAATGGACTTATTTGGAACTTGTTCCCATGCATATGGACTGTTAGTGTGTTTTATGTTGGAGTTCTTGAGATTAATTTAACAAAAATCTATGTTTACTTATATTACTTCTTACTTCTTATTCATTTCATGATATATTTGTGACTTGGTAATGAGGGTGACCCAGTAAGTATCGAGGTTAAATATGTGGATTTTTCTCACCATCTAGAATCTCAGAAGGGCACTGTCCATGTTATTTGAAGAAATACTTAGCCATCATCTCATTTTCAGGGGGTTAGAGAGAGTTCTAAATGTGGGCCGATGCTAGAATGTATTGTTTTTTATGATTTATTTTTATTTATTTACTTTTAAAGATTTTATTTATTATTTGACAGAGAGAGAGATCACGTAGGCAGAGAAAGATAGGGGAAGCAGGCTCCTTCCTGAGCAGAGAGCCCGATGTGGGACTCAATCCTAGGACCCTGAGATCGTGACCTGAGCCGAAGGCAGAGGCTTAACCCTAACCCACTGAGCCACCCAGGCGCCCTATTTTTTATGATTTAAACAACTGGAAGCCTGACCTAAAAATGCTCCTGGATGCTTAACTTTACGTAATGGTGTTAAAATCAGAAGACACCCAGGCTGTGTGTTAAGGAGGCAACAGTTTTTAGACAGTGAGCAAAGGAGGCAAGGAATGAACCTTGATGATGAGCATAGCAGAATGCAGACCCGTTTTCGGGTTTAATAATGTCTTCTGGCACAGTTTATTTTGGGATATAGTCTTACGATAGTCAAAATTCTTCGCGATATTTAGTGAATAGCGAAACTGTAGAAATAATGTAAATGAAGATGTTTAAAATCTTTCTAAATAAAAATAACTAAGCACAAGATTGCTTGTCTTATGGCAACCAGCAGCAAGAAAGAAAGGTTACTGACTAAAATAATAAAGCACGTTATAACATGTATAGTAAATGCCTCTCAAAAATAGTTGCTGAGATTTAATGTTATGGCTAGTAAGAAGTATGAAAGAGGGCATTTAATAAGAGCCTATTTCAGTCTCTTTGTCTAAAGATAAACACGTATATTTGCTTTTGTTTAGGTTATTTCCTGTTATGGTGATTTGCATGATTTTTCACTGCTTTGTTCCTTTTAAAAATGATCTTAATTTTAAAACATTCTCATTTTATTTAAAAAGCTCCTATGGCTTAATATTTGTCACCTCATAAGTCGATGCAGTTAGAGACGTATTAGTACTTTTGGCTGAGTATTTCTGAAACAAGAGAATTTAAATTATCCCATGACTTTTTGTATTAATGACGCCTCCATTTGTGTGAATGAACAGGTAGTTAAAATGAATGGCATGTCTGGGAGTGGAAAGATGTTTGTTGAAGAAAATGAATGTGCAAACAAGAGTGCCTCAAATTATAAGATAAATTTTCTGGTGACGTAGTGGTGGGGGTGGGGGTGGGGTGGGCAGTTTGTGGGTGCACTAAAAAAGATGGAATAAGGACCTCGGTCTGCATGTGCTCTGTGTACAAGGGATGTGCCTGGACTGCTCTCGTGCCACATTCACTGGTGATTCTTGCTTTGTATCTTATGATGGAGGCGGAGCCCTAGGAACATTTCATGAAGAAGAAGTCTATTCTGTATTCAATTTAAGGCAAATTCGAGTAAGTTTTTGTTACAGGATAGTTTGGAAGCACCGTGGAAGATGAAGATTCATTTCTGGGAGTATGCTATGATATATGCCATTTCTGTGAAGGATAGATGATCATTTGGATCTGTGTATTTATGTTTTGCTGCCTGGCTGCAAGGCAGTTAGGCTTTTCTCCTCAGCCGAGTTGGCAAGAAAAAACCCAGTACTTTGGAGAGAGAAGCCCTGGAATTTCTTAGTGGTCCAGATCATAGAGGGTCTTGTTTGACTTGCTAAGTATTTTGTATTTTAACCTGGTGGCAACAGAGAGAAGTCATTAAAGCATAGTGAACAAGAGAGTGAGGCAATGGGTTTTGTATTTTATTAGGAATCTAGCCACTGGAATGGATTTGAACTGGGCAAGACTTCCAATGGGACATGCGGTCTGCTAAGATAGTCTTGCAGCCATCTGGTGAGAGGGGATAAGGACCAGAAATGAGGCAATCACCGGGAGAATAGACCTACTGACTTGATAGTATGGGTAGACAAGGGAAGGGTAGAGATGAAGAAGATTGCCAAGTGGGATTAGGGGCTGAGATTGGGAAAATAGGGAAGGAACAACTCAGGCTGGTGGTGACAGTGTGGAGTATGAAGGAATGATCAATTTCATTTTGACTATGGTGAAATAAGGCATTTGGGTAACATCCACCAGGAGATGCCTCACTATGCTGCTGTCACTGTGGATCTGTATTTAGGTAAGGGAAATTTGACTTAAGGGTGAAAACTTTTTTTTTTTTTTTTTTTTAAGGAAAGCCTATTACTGTCTTCCCTCTAAGTTTATCTGTTGGTTCAAATACATTTATTCTGAATTTTCTTGTCTACATTCTAGGATACTATTATCATTTTAATTATATTTCAAAATAGAAGCTTTGCAGTTTAGCAAGAACCAATTAATTGAGATGATTGATTCTTTCCTGGACAAAGTCCTGCCGTCCTAATGCCTTTCTGGGAGGTTTTACCAGAGGTGGCTGTTTTTGCTCTTACACAAGATATGTTTGGGGATTGTTATATTTTCATCTCCCAGATTCTCTTTCAGCCCAGTTTTCCTCTCTCATTCCATAGGTGTGGGCTTTGATTGTTTGCACTGTTGCCGCTCTTGCCCGGTACCCCTCCAGAGGCAGCTTGCTATTTGGTGGGTAGCACCTTCACCTGCTTGTTCAGGGGTGGCAAATACAACTTCATATATATTTTTGATAGTTTTATTGAATATAATTCACATTCCACACAAGCCACCCACTTAAAGTATACAATTTAGTTGTTTTTCTTGTGTGTATTCAGAATTGTCCAACAACCACCACAATCAAACAGAACATTTTTATCCTCCCCTCAAAGAAACCATATATGTTTGCTTTCGGTACCCCTCTTTACCAGCTCCCCAGATCCCTACACCTAAATAATCACAAATCTACCATCTGTGTCTTACCTATTACCTTAATGTTTTTAATTACATCATCGACTGCCTCTTCCGATTTTGGCTTTGTATAGATATTTTGAGCCTCTCCATAGGGAGGCAGTGTAGGTTCTCAGTCTAGGCTTGCAGGGAAGAAACAGAAGCAGAAGCAGCAAGATATACAAAATCACTGCTTGATAAACACAACTCTATCAAACCCAGTATAGGACTTTCAATCACAATGACATGAAGGACCGAAAAGGCAGACAAAGTAAAAGAAGAGAAACAAATACTTCCAGGACTTCATTTCTTTTAAAGAATCATGACAATAGTAGAGAAATAGCAGGCTTACCTGGGTTACTAGTTTGAGCAAGACACTGGTAATGAGCAACGTCTGGTTTCTATTTCTGGCTGTGTCCTTTGACCCAGTCCTTTAATCATTCCGGGTTATTTTGCTCATTTCCTAAGCGTACTTTACCCCGATTGATACTTGTAATCCTATCCAAGCCTCAGTAGAAGACATCTCTCACATATGCACATGCTTAAGAAACCCCCAAATTCTGTCTGGGGTTTTTATATCATATAATCATGTTTTATATTTCTTACTCATAAAATTAAGACAGCATTATGGCAAATAAAATGAGATCACGAAGATGCTGTCTAAGGAGAAATGTGGTAACTGGAATGTTAGTAGTCAGTTACAGACCCGTCTGGAGGTGGTTATTAGCACTTAATGTAGGGGCTGATGTCATTAAAGTCAGGTACCCTTCTGCTCTTCTCAAGATTTGTAACAATGTTCACTCATCCCACAGAGCCCCCCAGAGCTGCATTTAGTCGGGTAGGGAACACATCTCTCTTTAGAGTGAGTGAATGACTGCCACTCGATCTGATCTCTTAATATAAACTAGCCTTGAGGCATGGACTGTGGTGATGTGTTGAATCTCAGTTCCCAGGGGATGTCTGCTATGTATCTGCAGCTTTAATGTTTCACTTAATATCCTTTTTGGCTACGGAGCGCGCACTCCTCTCCAGCAGCAGGCAGCGTTTGGCTCAACAACTTGCTCATTGTCTGCCCCTGCTGAGCGAGCCAGTACAGGCTGGGAGCATCTGCTGGGGGGCTTTCTTTGTGGCGTTTGTCTGTGTTTTTTTTTTAAATTGAGAAGAAGTTGAAGGAATACCAGCCTCCTTTGCCTAGCACCTAAACCCCCGTATCTTTCAAATGCATTCCTGGAAACGAGCATGCTCAGAGAACTGGCAAATCATTGTCCAGTGACCGGGAGGAAATGATCATTGCTCTTCATTTATAATGCAAATTCTGAGGTGTCTCCAGAAGTGTGGTAAACTTAAAATGATGGCTGTGGTGAGAACGTCTCTGCAGAAAGTTGTGGTTTTGTTACATCGTTTGCAAAGGATGGCAGTTTCTTCTCCTCGGTATCAGAAGCTCTGTAAGGTAACTGAGTGATTGAAATGAGGATCTTGGGTGTCTGACAATTCTCCTGTTTCTCAGGCTCTAAAAACTAACCTGTCAGCGTTCTTACCAAGGAGAGATTCCTTTTCTTAGTGACTGATTATAAAAGCTGTTAAAGTGAATTGCTTCATTAAATTCTATTTGGGCTTCTGAAACAAGTATTGTTTTAGTTCACTGTTTATTTTGCATATGACAAAATCTTATCTTCTGAGAAGGGCTGATAAATTGTTTGGAGAAATATGGCAAAACTACATGCATTCAGACCTGTTACCTCTGTGATACTTTGTAGTGTCTTAATATTGGATGGTATATTAATCTTGTATACATTTCAGTAAATTTAAGAGTTTAAAATAATTCAGTAGATTATTTAAAAACTGTCCCTTTCTGGCTAATTGTTTTTCCTTTAAAAAATTAAAGCACATTTTAGAAACCATTAGACAAATCTCATCAAAAAATATCCCCTGTGTTCTTGAATCTCCATGTATTATAGCTAAACTTGAAGAACTTAATTATATTTGAACAGGTGGATTAAGTACACTTTGAAGAGGCAACTTGTTTGACACTTGCAAATTTCAAATACTACGTCATCCTAAACATAAACCACTGAATGGGCTCCTGTGTTTTAAAGAAAAGTTGGCTGTTGTATTTTTGATCATAGTTTTGCTTGGTTTATACCATGTTCATCCTGTCTCATTACTTTGTCAAAAATTGGAGCAATCTGATAGAAAAGGAGGAAGGAATTGTAACAGGAATGTGAAAGCAATTTATACAGCACCGCAGTACTACATTTTGCTTTCATCATGCTCTTAGTGCCATATCCTCAAGAATGCATCTCGTTGCCCTGTTAGCTGCCCACACTCATTTGTAATTGGAACAACTGTCTCTAGGACAACATGACTTTTCCAATGATAGAAAATATGACACGTCCAAGCATCGAAACCACATATTATATGGAAGTGCATTTGAGGAGAAAGCAGTAGTCTCTTAACTTTATCATGTATTTTTATTTTGTACAGTTTGCTCAATTAACTGTATTTCTGTCTAGAAACTTTTTTGGGGGAAAAGTTTTAGGAGATAAATTGGTAGCAGGGCATTCTTTACAGAAATACTCATAAGGGTTTCATTTGCATGGGAAGTTAATTGAAACTTGATACAACTTAATAATTAATTTAGTTATAAAACATCCATGAATTAATTATTTTAGTGTGTTGCGTTTTGGTTCACTTCAGAGAATGCGTTTATTCTGATATAAACATTTTATGTATTTCAGAAACAGGCAGCTTTGATATCAGAA
This sequence comes from Spilogale gracilis, assembly GCA_004023965.1. Lineage (NCBI taxonomy): Eukaryota > Metazoa > Chordata > Mammalia > Carnivora > Mephitidae > Spilogale > Spilogale gracilis. Next base: position 88,872 of record PITA01002590.1, on the reverse strand, counting down.
AGCTCATGCACTAATCCATGTTATCTTACCTCCTTAACTACAAGTGTGACTATATAAAACATTTTTTTTTATTAGCTGGGTTATTTTTGTGATCCATTTATATGCATACTTTCACAAAATCAGGTCTTTTTCTCAGGTCATGTGACCAAAGTCTGAGGTAGGAAACAGTACAAGTTCAAATATGAGAGAAAGTTATTTAGTTTCATAATTATCCCCCAAATAAGCACAAGTTCAACTTCGGAAGTCATTGGGTAAATTAATTGCCGTCAGAAGTACTATTTGGATAGATTTCTTGAGACTTATAATTTCTTAAAGAAACCATTAAAATTCAAATGTTTAGAATAAATGCACTTCTGCTTTAAAAAAATTGAAACTTGTGTTATTTGTGGTTGAAATGTTATCTTCCACATTTCTTTCCTCATATGCAAAATTAACAACTGCCCAGATAAAGGAGAAATATGCAATTCCAGTACTTGCCAGCAGGTGTCAATATAAGGCAGTGATATATGAGATTTTGGCTGAGGAACTAGAAGTCTAGAATAGAAGTGAAAAAATTACTATGAAATAAATCAGCTTGTATCAGATATTATATATTTGCTTGGTTATATTTTGAAAATTGATCTTAGTTACTGAGCTGTGTTAACTTATATGGTATAAATTAAAAGTTTTAGTTGCAGAACTAAGTATTAATCATTGCTATCCCATATACTGACATAGGTAGGTATCTAGAAAGTGAAAATACTTAATTGTATTATAATTATCAATAGTGTTTGTGTACTACTTAAACGTTTAAACAAGTTTGATGTTTATTTGCTTTAGGATACCATACATTCTTTTCACCTTAAATTGTGAATGTTGTAATGACTGTCTCTCTATACCTCCTACATTCTCTGAATTTGGTGTCTTAGAAAGGAAATGCTGTAAGTTTCAATGCTTCTTCATAAGAATATAGAGGTCTCTGGTAAATACATTTACAGATCAAAGTGGATGAGAAAAAAATGTTGCATAATCAGAGGGAGATATGACTATTTTAAATTCATATTGGCAATTTGAAATCCAGTGTCTGTTAATATTCTTACGCTCTTGTCTTCTTCTACAGGATCTCTCTTTATTATGTGGAAATTTAGTCTTTTATCAGACTTTCTTCTGTGATACCTCCTCTTTCTTATTTTCATACTTCTCTTGAGTGTCTGTCCAAGTGTTACACGCTTGGAAATTTATATTGAATATCCTCATTTGTGTGTTTCCTCTATGTTTTGAAGGGGGGGATAGATAGAACTTGGCATTCATGACTCTCACAGTTAAAATATGCTTTTCCTCCTCTTTGCCTATTTACACATTCATTTGTATTTTTGCCTTTTAAATTATTTCTTCCTTATTTTACGTCCCATAAAATTTAGGTAGGAAATTGAAACGGAGCTTACTTGGAGATATAATTAGCAGCAATGAAATTGTCCTGATACCTAAAGTCACCTCATGCTGGATGCTAATTTTTCCAGATTTGGCTTTGATTGCTTAGTTCCTTCAAAATATTAATGTTTACAAAAAACAATTTTTCTTCAGCAAAAACAACTGAATGTGATTAAAAAAATAAAATTCACTTTGCTTTCATTGTTATTTGATTATTTAAGGATATTTTATCATTAGTCTTTGTATAAACTGAATTTATGTTGAGTTGGAAAGGAATTTTATAAGTCCTCTTTTCTTCCTTAGTGTCCATTTTCATAAAATACTTATTAATTGAGGACATGGTAAAGGCAGATTTCTTTGTAAAGCAGATTGAGATAGGAACCATTACAGCAAAATAAGAAAAAAATTATATAATTGGTGTTACAAGTTGGAATCCCCATGACCTAATAAGCATTTAAAAACTTTTGATTTAAGTGATTTAGCTTCCGTTTGCATACATACATATGTAAACCACTTTAGCTTATGTGGCTTTAATTATCTGCACACTTTTTTGATCCTGTAGTTCTATCAGCAAAAATATTTTAAATATAGATATATATTTATATATACATAAACATATAGTCATTTTAAAATTATACACATATGCTATGGGCAAATCACATATTAAATATTAGTAGAGCATAATTTTGTTCTTTTTTTTTTTTTTTTTTTTAAAGATTTTATTTATTTGACAGAGAGAAACACAGCCAGAGAGGGAACACAAGCAGGGGGAGTGAGAGAGGGAGAAGCAGGCTTCCCGCAGAGCAGGGAGCCCAATGTGGGACTCGATCCCGGGTCTCCAGGATCATGACCTGAGCCGAAGGCAGTGGCTTAACCAACTGAGCCACCCAGGCGTCCCCATAATTTTGTTCTTACTTTCCACTATTCTTACACCTCAGTTCGTTGTCCTTTTCTCTTTCGGTCATACACATGCCGTTTTAGTGACCACTGATTTGGTGAAATTGTGGCTGTTCCTGGCCTTGGCTTATGGGGCACTTAGGCTTTCATGATGGTTCTGATCTTGAAGTCATCCCTGAAAAACTTCTATGATGTCAGAGCAGCTGTCGATGAGTACTCTTGAAGAATAGAGACCAGAAGATATTGAGATCTTACCCCATAAATCTGGATTGACTGGCAATGTCTACAGATGGCTTGCTGTGTGTGTGTGTGTGTGTGTGTGTGTGTGTGTGTTTGCGTGTAGACGACATGGAGCTATATGGAAGGGTATGCTGTCATTGGGCAAAGATGTATGACAACAAAGGTACATAGTGTCTGAACACAGTTTCAAATTCATTGACAGAGTAAATTCACACACCATTTTTTACCTACATGTGTGGGTTCCCTTTATTTAGAGGTAGTTAAGGTTGAGTATGTGTTTTTAAGAAGATGTGGAATGGAATGGTGTATTTTCCAATGACTGACACCCCACATGGTTAAACTTTGTGGTTTGTTTGTTTTGTTTTGTTTTAATATTTTATTTATTTGACAGAGAGAGACACAGCAAAAGAGGGAATATAAGCAAGGGGAGTAGGAGAGGGAGAAGCAGGCCTCCTGCTGAGTGGGGAGCGCAGTGCAGGGCTTGATCCTGGGACCCCAGATGCTTAGTGACTGAGCCACCCAGGTGCCCCTAAACTTTGTTTTTTAATCCCAAACACTTCCCCACCTTTATTCTTTATTTATTTCTTTATTTATAACATTTTCCCATTGTTTTTTCCCCCATGGAAAACTACTATCCATAGGTAATCAAATCTTCACGTGTTTTAGGGTGATGGTGCTTTACTTTGTCGTAATGTGAATGTTGGAATGTAGATATTGTAAGGTCAACTCACAGTCTCCATAATCAAATCATACACATGATCATTTGACTTTTAGAAGTTTGGAGTCATGGTCTCTGCTTGGAGGTAGAACCCCGGTTGATCACATGAGCATTGGCTCTTCTTGGTTTTATGAGAAATTCTCAGTTTGGTTACTTCAGGAAATTTGTGAAGGCTGAGGTAGAATGGAGAAAAATGACATACGTGGAAGCATTTGCATACATTGAACTAATCACCATTCATGAACTAGACACGTTGCCTCACTGCTCAATGGACCCCGGGTGGACTACTTCTCTTTCTCTCCGTTTCTTTCTGTGCCCTTTCAGGGGACCGAGATGAAGTGGGATGGGTCAACAAAGACAGGAATTACATATCTATGTGGCATTGGATATTTTCCTGTGGCTTTCAAAAGCAGTAGCATGATTTGAGATGATTCTCTGATCTCTCTGTTGCCATAGCTCCCCAAGTCAAGGTGTATATCAAAATCATTTTCTTTTTTTTTTTTTTTTTGTTATTATGTTCAGTTAGCCAACATATAGTATATCATTAGTTTTTGATTTAGTGTTCAACAGTTCATTAGTTGCATATAACTCCCAGTTCTCATCACAACATGGTCCTCCTCAATCTTTTTAAAAACTAGTTATCTAACATTTTATTAATCAGAAAACTCATGCTATCAATGACTTTTAGCTAGGCGTAGGATAATTAGATATGATGTAATGCTTTGTCAATTACCTAAAAAATAATTAAAACCATTCTACAAGATTGCATGTTAAATAGTTCCTTAACAGCCAGGATACCATTATTTGCATAAGTCTACATCTATGATCTCCAAAGGGAACAACCCACTGGACAGAGTTGGAATAGCATTATGGATATGGATCAAAGTTCTCCTTTGTTTTTAGAGTAGCATTCGGTAATTGTTACAAAAATGTTGATGATCTGTGTTTACCCAGGGGTAAAGTTTATTCAGTTTCAAGAGGAAATTTCCAAGCTGAATGTACTGCTGGATTTTAAATGTACAGACATGATCCACGCTCTCTTACTAGGGACTGTGAGCACTGCCAGTTTCTCTTGGTATATTTGGTGGTTTATTTTTAGTGCTCTAAAATAAGCAATTAGTAGAGCTCTTACCGTAGAGATACAAGAATATAGAAAATTTCATGCTATGGTAGCTTTCTCAGTTTCACAAAGTTTATTCATTTCTGGACAAGGTAAATGAGTCCAAATAATTGAAATTGGAAAGCATATGAAGTGTATCACACGATTTCTTTTCATTTTTCTTCTTCTACTTTGCTCAGTTCTGTGGAATTAGAGAAGATTAATTTGTAACAAAGCTCACTTATAAAAGCAGACAGAGCCTTTTAATGCTTAATAAATAACAGGCTGATATGAGAGTATGGCTTGATAAAGCTTAAGCAAGAATTTTGGAAAAACATCAAATGGAAGACAGTGTTGTACTGTTTCCACAATAGACTCTTCTACTTTTGCTTTAAGAAAATTGAAAGAAAAATGGTCAAATATAGCAATAAAATAACTGCAGGTTTTCATGACTAAAAGAAGTCTTATTACTACTGATATAATTTCCTTTCATTTTTAGAGTGTTTTAGAGTTTACAGTGTTTTCTCATATTTCATCATTAATACACATGGTGTAATTAATAATTATATTATGACTTATCCTTAATAGATAGGTAGGAAGGAAACCATTTTTCCCATTAACAAGTGGAGAAAAGGGATTGGTTCATTGATAGGTTAGGGAGCATGTTGATAATTGCTTGGCTAGGGAAGCCTGGGTGGCTCAGTCAGTTAAGTGTCTGACTTGGGCTCAGGTCATGATCTTAGGGTCCTGGGATCCAGTCCCGCATTGGGCTGCATGCTCAGTCGAGAGTCTGTTTCTCCCTCTGCACCGCCTCCTGCTCATGCTCTCTCTCTCAAATATTTAAAAAAAAAATCTTTGCAAAAATAATTGCTTAGCTAATATTTGGCACAATCTGAACTAAACGTAGGTTGTGTGAATCTAGTGTCTTCTTACATAGGGAAGTGTTGTTTGTGATTAGGACTTTTTTTTTTAAATAAACTTTCTCTTCAACGTTATACATCATGAATGTTTTTCCATATCATTAAACATTTCTTATGTTGTGATTTTACTTAGAGGTATTAAATATAATTCTACTGAATGGCTCCAGGATAATTTACTTAAGCCATCAACTAATTAGAAGGTATAGAAAGAGAAATCACATTAACTAAGTGATAGATATTGTTTTATTCTACATTTTCTTCCTATGCATTTCACTTTCTAAAGAAATTTAGCCTGCAGTATCCTTTAAGACATGAGGAGATGCCAGAAATTCTCTGACTCAACTATTTCATTTTACACATGAGGAGACAGATCATCTCTAAGGGTATTTTATTGCTGCTAGTTTTGTAGGATGGAAATGTACTTGTTTTCTCCTAGAAATTTAAGCCTAATGAAATATGTTCTTTTCAAAACTAGTTTGATGTTTGAATTCTGGCTGTATAATTTTTAAGAGAAAAAATTTTGTTCTAGTTTAAACTTATATATTGGATACTCTCTTAATGGGCGTATTTTGCAGTTTTATAAAAAAAAGATGGATTGGTTCATTTTAATGAAAATGAATATAGATGGTTCTGGGTTTTGATTCATAATTTAGTTTGGTTTGAATCTCAATATACAAGTATTGAATTATGTATTCACTGAAACTAATTCTCTATCCTCAAATGTAGTTTTTTATCATTATATTTAAAAATGCATAATAGCTCCTTAAAAGAATAAATTGAAAATAGTAAACTAATTTTCTAGACTAAGTCTTTTCTAATAAGAAGTTTGTGGGATTTTTTTGGTCTTTTTTTGTCTTTTTTATTTTTTTGGTGCAACTCAACTCAAAGATCATGTATTGAATGGCTGTTGTATGCCAACGTCCGTGGTAAGCAGAGTAGGCATAAAGTACAGTATCGCATTTTCCACGTAGAAGAAAGAAGTTCAAGTAGCTTTTTCTGAAGACTCAGCTTGAAGTAGTGCAAGAAAAAGCTTCCCTTGACCACTGAGCTTGTGACAGAAACTCTGGTAGTATGAGTATTCCTCAATTTTGGGGGGCTCCTCTAGATTATTGATTAGGCTCCCAGATGGCACTTGAAAATCTAGATAACCCACAGTGAAATTGTTGGAATCTTAATTTACATCAAACATCTCATTTGGAAGAAGTCCTTTTCCATCACTGGAAGCTGAACAGAGGAAAGAAGTTATCTTTACTATGACTGACAAAGGAGTAAAAACAAGTATGTTTGCTTAGAAGAGAATGGGAAGAAATTGCTGAACCAATTAATATATTCTCGTCACGTTTAAGAATTATGCATTTTGGGGCGCCTGGGTGGCTCAGTTGGTTAAGCGACTGCCTTTGGCTCAGGTCATGATCCCGGAGACCCGGGATCGAGTCCCACATTGGGCCTCCTGCTTGGCGGGAGGCCTGCTTCTCCCTTTCTCACTCCCCCTGTTTGTGTTCCCTCTCTGGCTGTGTTTCTCTCTGTCAAATAAATAAAATCTTTAAAAAAAAAAAAAAGGAAGTACGCATTTTGATAGCATCAATTTTGAATCTAAGTTCACTCTCAAAACATTTGAATTACTGTTCTTGGTACAGGTATACTATTAATTATAGCCTTTTATGGAAAGCTCTTGATATTTGGCTCAAAAGTAATACAGAATGAGTTTAGTTTTACTTTTTTTCAGGGCATACTTTGCAAGAGTTTAAAGACATAAAGGAAGAGAAAACTTTTTTGCTTGAAAACATCATCTGATACTATATGTATTCCAGTTGCAGCATTTTAAAAGGCCATCGTGTGTGTGTGTGCCTACCCAGTGTGAGTGGTAGGAGCCCGCATCCCGCAAGCCAGGCTGGTTGCAATATGGACATAGGGAAGTGTTGTTTGTGATCAGGGCTTTTTTTTTTTTTTTTTTTTTTTTTTTTTTTTTTTTTTTTTTTTTTTTTTTTTTTTTTTTTTTTTTTTTTTTTTTTTTTTTTTTTTTTTAATAAACTTTCTCTTCAACTTTATATATCATGAATGTTTTTCCATATCATTAAACATTGCTTATGTTGTGATTTTACTTAGAGGTATTAAATATAATTCTGTTGATTGGCTGCAGGATAATTTACTTAAGCCATCAACTATGATTAGATAACTATGTTATTACCAGTATTCTCATGATAAATAATTCTGTGATGGATATCCTTATACATCATTGAGTACATCCTGATTATTTCCAGGATGTGTTTTTAGAGTAGAATCACCAAATTAATATTTGATGGTTTCAGTTTATATATTGCTAAATTTCCCTCTTGTGAGTTGTTGCCTGTTTTTATGTACATTGCCACCTTGAATGCCTAATTTCCTGCACCCTCCCAGAAAACAGTTCAATAGCAATTAAAAAGTATTTTATAAAATTGTTAGATGAAAATGTAGCCATGTTGTAGACTGTAAACCAAAATCTAGTGAGGTTAACTGATTTGCCTACGGGTGGGACCAACTAATCTATTCCAAGAGTGTTTCAGTTCCAGATAGGGGGCTGGGAACCCAAACACTGTAGTGTCTAAAATGGGATGGGACAAAGATCGTATAATAAGCTAACAGTTTTTTGAACACAGAAGAAAAAATTAAACTCTGATTTGAAAATGTCCAGGAAATATTTAGAGAAAACGTAGGGCTCTTGAAGAGTAGGTTGAGTTTAACGGAGTAGAGAATTCTGAGAATAGTAGACAAGTGAATGAGCAAATATACAGGGCACAAAAGTATATTCATTATAGTTAGAAAGCATGGGGTACTTGTTTATCAGAAATGGCTATGAAATTCACTCATCAACATTCTCATCTCCATAAAAAATTATTCTTTTGGTGGCCAGCTATGTATGCCAAGTTGACTTTTGATTGTTTCCAAAATTGAGTCTAGTTTTAAAGGAAGAATATTTATGAGGATTGGTGATATTCAGACATGAAGGGCATTTCCAAAAGGGAATTATAAAATGGAAAATTACACAGTATCATGTCTTTGTCATAAGAACATTGTTCTTCCAGTGTCTCCTTTAAATGGAACAACTTTCCTTTGGACATGAGTCATTTCGGTATGAAAATGACAAAAACAGTGATACTTTTAATTGTAACTCAGTTGATGAGAGAATGACACAATGTATCAAGAAAAATTAAAAGATAATTCACAGTGGAAGTCAGTCTATCCACTGTTAAATTATAGATTTATGGAACCTTAAAGTTAATGAAAATTGAAACTATTTGACCAGTTTCCTCATTATTATATATGAGGAAACAAAGCCCTAACATTTATATGGAGCTTTGCTCTTAATGTGCTTTGCTATATTATTTTATGCTGCCCAAGATCACACAGCCAAGTGACTCTTGGCTCCATATTTAAATTTCCAGGAGATTACTCTAGTGTCCATTACATTTTATTTGTGCTCATTTTAATAGAAAGTGTATTTAACTTTGCCTAGTATTATAATTTGATGTTTATTTCTATGTTTCTCCTTCTGAATAGTCAGTTTCTTGAATTTGGGATCGTATTTTAGAAATATTTGCAAATGTTGAATAAATAACCCAAATTTCTTTTTTTTCCGAGATTTACAGTGTTGTTATAATACAGTAGAAATGCTATATTCGGACTCCATGTTATTCTTTTTATTTTTTAATTTTTTTCAGTTTTATTATATGAAGATACACAAAACAGAATTTTCTATCTTAGCCATTTGTAGGTGTGCAGTTCAGTGATATTAAGTACATTCACACTGTTGTGTCACTGTCACCACCATCCTTCTCCAAAAACTCTTTCATCTTGCAAAACTAGAACCTTGTACCCATTAAATAGTAACTCCATTCTATTGGTTTTTCCAAATATTTATATTGTATTGGAGCTCTTAATTGGGATAACAGAATATTAGAAGAGAATCAAAATCTTGAAATGTTTGAAAAAGAATAAATCCATGTTATTCTTTTTAAAGAGTTTTATTGAAGTATAATTCATGGGTGCCTGGGTGGCTCAGTGGGCTAAAGCCTCTGTCTTCAGCTCAGGTCATGATCTCAGGGTCCTGGGATCGAGGCCTGTGTCCAGCTCTCTGCTCAGCAGGGAATCTGTTTCCTCTGCTCTCTCTGTCTGCCTCTCTGCCTACTTGTGATCTCTCTCTGTCAATAAATAAAATCTTTAGAAAAAATATAATTAATGTACAATACAATTCATTCTTTTAAAGTGTACAGTTCAGTGTATTTTTTTAAGCAGGTTCATAGGCTGTGCAACTGTTACCACAATTAAATTTTAGAAATCTCCCTCCCCAAAGGACAGACGAGCACTTGTTCCCCATTTTCCCCCACTCCACTCTCCTAGCCCTAGGCAACTACTGATCTGTTTTCTTTTTTGTTTGTTTGTTTTTTTTCTTTTTTTTTTTTTTAAAGATTTTATTTATTTGACAGAGAGAAACACAGCCAGAGAGGGAACACAAGCAGGGGGAGCAAGAGAAGGAGAAGCAGGCTTCCCGCCGAGCAGGGAGCCCGATGTGGGACTCGATCATGAGCCCGATGTGGGACTCCATCATGACCTGAGCCGAAGGCAGTCGCCTAACCAACTGAGCCACCCAGGCACCCCTTTTCTTGTTTTTAACATGAGATTGGGAAAAAGAGTTTGAAACCTTAAGTGTTAGGTAAAGGGGCTGGAAAAATAGTACAATTTACCATGATACATTTACTACTTTATCTTATAGAATTTGATAGTTTTGAGTATTAATTACCAATAAAAGGATAGCTTTTGTTAAATGATTTGTAAACTTTATAGCACCAGAAAATATGGTATTTATTTTTCATATTAGTTATTTAGAGTACTGTAAAAGTGAAGTACATTGGGGAAAATGTTGAATTTGGAATCCAAAGCCCTAGGTTTGATGACCCCACTTGCTGTTTGATTTTTTGTAGTATTCAAATAACACATCAGTCCTCAGTTTCTTCATCTTAGACAGGGGGAATAAAATGAGTTCTGGTTACTTTAGAAAGATGTTATAGGACTATGTTGATGTTTATGAATTTGCTACAAGGGCTAGAGTATTACTAAAATTAAAATACTAAATTTTCTGTAATTTTTTTTTCTGTAAACCGACCAACCAACAAAAACAAAGACAATATTTAATCAAGTATGCTTTGACTTTGGCCCCATGCTGGAATAATTTTTGAAATAGTGGAAGATTATGCTCACTTAAAGCTTCTACTTGTCTCAACTCAGGCAGCAGATGTGAAATGCCAGCCACCCCTCATCTTTGCAGTGCAAGATCTTTTCTTTTTTTTTTCTTCTTTCCTATGACACCAAACCAGCTTCCATATTAAGGTGTATTCTCTGTCAGAAAAATCATACTAGTTCCAAAAACTTAGATTCACACTGAGGCTACATGAAAGGGACCATGTCTCCCCAGAAGGGCTAATGGCCCCCGAGGCACCAGTAGCTAGTCAAAAGAAAGATTCTGAAATTTTTATGCAACCCAAAATCAGGGTAGTCATAATTTTTGTAACCTATACATTATTTGTCTCAGATGCTCATGGACCCATCTAAAACTTGGGAAGGCCTAAGGAAGGTCTTTTTTGAATTTCAGTAATAAGGAAATATTCTGGTAATTCTCAGATGATTTTGCATAACCGGTATTTCGAGAATGAGGTTTTGATGGGTGTTGAAAAACCTGAATTAATGACTACGATGACTGAGTGCTGTTTTGCATTAATTCTTGAAGCACATCCTAGATTGCTTTATTACCTAAGCTGTCATTACGGAGGATCCTTACAGAGTGTGGTGGTAAAGAAGGGGAAACATTTGCTCTTTTTGAAGTAATTGTGTCTAATGGAAATCTAATGACCTATTATGCTTATTTCTTAAAAGCTGAGCAGCGAAGCTTGAGAGGAAGCTAGTGAAAGAGTCAAGAAATGATAATGTAAATCAGAATCTTGGGAAGTCTCATGTGGTTGAGAATCAGTACTTTATGACAATTAAATAACTCAATGATTTACGTGTGCCAAATGTGATCCTTACTTGAAAAGCTGGAGTGATTTCTCAAAATGTGCCCATTCCACGGAGAGCTGGGGTGGAGGGCTGCTTTTGGCCAGGTGTCTTGTACCTTTGAGGTGGTCTTACAGTGTCTCTGAATGTAACATGCTGATTGAACAAGGTGGTGGGCCTAGTGTTCTTGTGGGTACTGATATCATAGAACTTAATAACCAGTGATGACTGTGGATATTTTCAAGCTTATTTTCTTCATTTTTTTAAAGATGACAAGACAGAGGGTTAGAGGGCTTAATTGATCTGCCTTAGGACATATTGATGGTGGGTGGCAATGATTGAATTGCTTTGACAAGGATATTTTCTGGTTTTGGATTTCAGGGGACTGTATGATTAAAAATAGATTTTATAGGTTTCTGAGACAGATTTTTGACACTAAATGAATCAAATAGTTGGTTTAGATGATTCACTTGAAAATGGGGCCTGAAAATAAATGAAAAAAACATACCTGTTTAGATCAAACACATACGGTAACCTCCTCCAGTTGTTAAAGTTGGTTGTGGGTACAGCCGTGCTTTCTTTGCTGTCTTTCAGCTATTCTGGATCCTTGAATATTTGCATGATAAGGTGCTTCAAAAGTAGCAGCAACTCTACACTGGTAAAGGTTGGAGAGATTATTTGGATCTCTGCAAATTCAACTGTGGACACTCAAAACATTTCAGTTGCCTTCCATGTCTATTCCTCACATTTTCAAAACATAGGACGAGGACAAATTAAACAGAATAGTTTAAAAGTGTCTTGACTTCCTGATACTATTTACTGAGTCTGTAACTTTTCATTCTTTTAGCTCATTTAAAGTTGAACAAGTCATTTTAAAATTCTCATTTCTTCTTTACAAAAGCTGCAGGTGCCTACTACAGGTTCGTGATCTCACAAAGCATGAAATGCGGAGTGTGGACCCCTTCGGTTAATATCGTTTACTCATTCTTGTGGAGATTAGGAAGAAAATTGTCTTTGTGAAAGCATTCAGTGTTTGAAATTTAATCTAATACGGAAGTTTGCTTTGTACTCCCACTTAGCAAGACTTTCCAAGCCCTGTTTGGAACTGATGACTTTTGCACAGTCAGGCTTAGAGATGCTCGGCAGAATGTCTTCATCTTTCATGTTTGTCCAGGTTAGTAGAAATTTATCAAGACACAATTCTTAAACTCTTTAAACCCTGGGATTATCCTTCCTTCTATTTAGGAGGGACACATCAATTATGCCAAAGGAACAATCTACCCATAATGCATTACTACAAAAGCCATTCATATTAGCATCTTTTTGTTTTGCTTTTCTCATTTCTCCTGAGTCACTACTTAAACCTGCTGCTTTATAGTAACTTGACTTAATCACATATAGTATGGCTCTTTCAGGACTCATGCTGTTATTTTTAAGCTTTCTGTCTCTCATATCTTTCTCTCTATATATACATACATATTCAGAACGCTTTCACATGGCCAAATAAACCACAATTTCTCATCTGGTGAAAGAATGATAGAAACCATACTGTTTGAAACCTGGAGTTGTTCCTTATTAACTGAAAATTGTATGGAACACATTTTATGCTGTTTTCCAAGAGTAAATTGGAATGGCATATTCGGACTGAATTGGAATGACACCATAAATAACTGAAGGAGTGGTTGAGAAATTTCAAGATGTATTTATTTATTTATAATGTAATTTGTGTTCCTGATTAATTGCTCTTGATTAACCTCCCTGCTCTTTAAATTAAATCAAAATTAGCAAATATTTATTGTAGTCTCAGAGAAACCTCATTTAAGGCACAAAGCACTATGGAGAGCAATAGAGTATTTCCTTTAATAAAAGCTAGAATGTGAAGACTAGGAACCCATCTCCCCATTTCTTGATTATATACCTGTTTGGGACAAGTGCATTATCAGGAAATGGGGTGGTCGATTAGGCTGGAAGGAAGTGAGGAAGGGTACTCATGGGTACTCATTTAAATAGTTCTCCATGATATCATTCTACATTGAAGAAAATCTTTTGGGAGGATAAATAAGGAATTAAGTTACTTGTGTAGCAGCACAGGGTAGTGGAGGGTGCCCTGCAGAGGGACTGAGATTTTACTTTCTGGACAAGCTTTTTACTGTATTGAATGAAATGGTAGGTCACTGACCTTTGCTGAGCTTTGCAGTTTCATCTTGAAGTTGGTTTAAAAAAGTACTTTTTGCGGGCGCCTGGGCTCAGTGGTTAAGCCTCTGCCTTCGGCTCAGGTCATGATCCCAGAGTCCGGGATCGAGTCCCACATCTGGCTCCCTGCTCGGCGGGAAGCCTGCTTCTCCCTCTCTCACTCCTGCTGCTTGTGTTCCCTCTCTAGCTGTGTTTTTCCTCTATCAAATAAATAAAATCTTTTAAAAAAAGTGCTTTTTAGAAAAATATGAATACTGTGAAGGAAAAATAATGACAGCTCTTAAATATGCATATATAGTAAATCACCTTTAATTTTGTTTGGCAATTTAAAGCAGATTTCATTTTTACTCCTGGATATATTAAAAAAGAAATGTTCCTTTTGTAAAATGCAGAAGAGGAAGAAGAAAACAAAACTTAACCATTAGTTCTGCAACACAGAAGGGAATATTATTAATGTCTTTTCCTATTTTATGTCACTCTTACTTTCTTTGTGTATGGATATTTGTGTGAAGCCTATTCATACAATTTGGTATCATGGTTCATATACTTTTTTGTCTTTAAGGATATTGCTGTTTTACTCCTTATAACAGTATTCTGTACATATTTTTATATTCCTTTATTTAAAAAAAACATGAGTATCTTTTTTATGGAAGTGTTAGGTATCACATTGTATTTTATGAATTGGACAAATAACTTTTTTCCCCCCTAATTTTGTCCTTATAATGCTGCAATGGATTCTTTTTGTCTAAATCTTTGACTGTAATTGTTTTTTGTTAGGATGAGTTCCTGTAATTGCCTCTGCTGGATCAAAGGTTATACACTGTCAGGTGGCTTTCCAGAAAGGCTGTTTCAAAGGATACTTTAATAGTGTAGAACCAATAGAATATTGGTCCTACCATACTCTTATCAGTCCTGACTTTTATAATTCTAAGATATTTCTCAATTTGATAGTTTTATGCTACATCACTGATTATTTGTAAGAATTTTTTTTTCTCACTGGCCTTTTGTCTATGACAAAATTTTAACTTCCTTTAAGCTAGGATACATCTGTTTGATGTTTTAGCACCTGATCAACATCTATTTGATGTTAGGGAATTCAAATTACTTGAGAAACAATTCTGTCACTGAAGTTATGAAGTAGTTTCCAAAGTACTGGAGAGCAAAATTGCAAGTCTGAGTCCCTACCATAAAAAATTTTTGATATCTTAGGAGAAAAAAATCATCAGACATTACAATGATTTATAAAAAAAAATGCCAATTTACAGATTTGTTGAAAACAGAATGGAAACAGAATGAAAACAAAAGTTTCAAAGATAGTCTCAACACTATTTGAGTAATATTTTCTGGAGAATTCACTTTTACATTTTCAGTAATTCTGAAAAGGTCGAGTCCACTCATGACACAGCAGTCGTATCTCAATATTCATATTCTCATTAAAATTTCAATAAGTAAAACGTGTTTGAATTAAATGATTTCAGAATATGAATTACAAAGTGCAAAAAACCTCCAAAATCATTCAAGTCTGCAAGTATTTTATCTGAATCTAGCCTTTTGTAATGTTTATGGAAGAACCCACTCATCACAGTCAACCTTGCCGCCCCTCAGCTCTTTTGCTGTTGAGCAAAATTCTACCTCCATGAAGAAGTCTTTCCAAGTTCCCAGAGAACACAAAATTTCACTTTGGCGCTGGTTTGACGTTATCTTTTGGTTCTCAGAACTGACTGTATTGCCTTTATACCAACTCATAGGACTTAATCAAGTCATCATTTATTTGCGACAATTATATTCAAATCAGCAAAGTATAAACTTTGTAACAAGAATGGATTTTCCATGCATCAAAATTCTATAGCACATCTGTCAAAAAGGTTTGCTGTACATGGAGAATCACAGCCTTGGTGTCCAACAGTGGTACGTAATATATAATCAGAAATATTTGATGAAGTGAATTAGGATAGAAAATCCGTTTGCCAGGCAAGGCATTGATAATAGCACTTCCCTTGCCATTTCATTGTTAAACTAATCTGTTCAGGTCTGTTCCCACTCTCTTTTATTGTCACAGAATACCTTTTGTCTTATCACCAGTTTGGAAAGAGATAACCTGTCAATTACTTGTAGAAAATTACTTAGGAATGAATCAATATTCTATTTATTGTATCACCGCTACAGTTCCTTGTTTCTTGTTTCTTGCACCTAACCCCCCCCCCCGAATTCTTTTACTGTAGTGTGGGCACCAGCTTTTGCCTTCTATCTTTTATCTCTAATTCTTTTATCTAATTTCTATCTCTTTTATTTAATATCTTATATCTCTAATTCTTTTATCTCTAATTCTTAAATTTCATATTAAGAGTGAAGTAAGAAATCTTCATTTTCAGATTTCATTAGTATAGATGCAGGTTAAGGTAAGTTTCTTGTTATTGAGGGTATTGAGACACATTGAGCAGAAGAAATTAGTTTGATGGTTTCAGACAGCTTTTTATTCTCATTTTGGATCTCCCTTTTTTCATCTTTGTAAATGTTTGCTCTGGTGAGTTGCTAAAAAGAATAATTTTCAAGTTATATTCCTGTTTCAGTAGTATTTAAGTTCACACTGGAAATGTTTCTTCCTTAAAGCTAACATGGAATGTATTTTGAGGTGTGTGTGTGTGTGTGTGTGTGTGTGTGTGTGTGTGTGTGACCCTCAATTACAATGAGGGTATTTGACTGTTTGAGCCTAATAGAAATAAATTCTTTGTATCTTCTCAGCCTGAAATGTGACAATGATCAGAGACCATAGATGAACTTAGTTTCATTCAATATTATTTATAAAACAGTGCTCAACGTTGGGAAATAAAATAGCTGATCTCTTTGCTAATTTGGTGTGATGACATCATCCTACACAGAACACCCTTCAAATCATATGCCGTTTATACATGCACAGATGTAATTGCTAATACAAACCAAAAAAGAGGGAGAGACAGAGCAAGAGTGAGCTAGATGGTGTCTAGGGCATATAATAATTAGCATTTTTAGTAACAACATCTGTTGCTGGCAATATTGCCGGCAGTATTGTAGGAGAAAGCAGTCATTAAAATTAGCTAATGCTCAGTTTAAGTACCACACAATGTACTGACATTTTCAATATTTTTACTAGTTTTGCATTTTCTCATTCCAATAAATTTGTGTTTTTGAGTTTGTTTGAGTGCCTTGTATTATATTGAAAATGTTCTTCAGATCCCTCCAAATTGATCGGGGGCGAAATCTTGTATTTTTAGTGGGTCAAAGTAGCATTGTTCCAAATTGTTATAGAGGTTTATTACCCAACACCTTGGAATGGATCTCGGAGTTTGGTCCTGCTTGATTTAGGTCTTCTCTCTGAGTTAGAAATCACCCTCCAACTTGCAACACACATTTTCCTCAAATCTTATTCTCTTACTGTTCTTGAGTTTTCATTCTGGAATTCCTATTTGAGGTTTAACTGTCAACATGAACTTTTATAATTTAGTGAAACTTAAGTCTGTTGGATTAGTTTGACAGGTAGCCCATTGACTCCAGACCTGTGATTCCTCACTTGTAGAGGAGTGGGTTGCCTTCAAGCCATGGATGAATCCCTCTGAGGAGGAGGAGGAAAATGTGGGGCTTCTGCTCCATCCACCATGTGGTGACCTTGATCTTTTTGTATAGTCTCTGTTGTCCACCTGCTTGCTAGTTTGGGAGTATGTCAGAGTGAAAAAGGAAAAGTCTGTTCTTTCTTCAAAGATAAAACTCACTCGTGAATCAACATTTAAATCATATACTAAGATATAAAACAAATTTGGAATCTGCATAATTGTTTATGAAAATAAACACAGAGTCAGGAATTACGTTTCTGGAAATACTTTGATGAGCTGAAATATTTCCTACTTTTGTTCATCCGAACTGGGTATCTTTCAAACCATGTGTGGGAGATATGAAAATGCATACTGTGAAAGTGGTTTCTGTGGTCCAGTTAGTTTGGAAAATTCTGCAAATTATGTCCTCCTTTGGTGCCCCCTGACATACATTATATATTCAAGTCTATGAGAACTCCTGCAGTAAAGAAATAATACTGAACTCGCTCATCTCAGTGTTTTACAAACATTTTTTTCCTGAGCCTATTTTTGTTATGGAAACCAGCTTAAGAAATGCCGATCTAGTCATCCCAAAGTTTAGCTTGTTATTTATGTTTGCCAAGAAAGTTGCAGGAAGGGCCTCTAGGTGAAGGCTAGTTGTCTGGCTTATAACGGGCTTTTTGGCTCTTTGTGATTCTGACAACATCTTTGTGGCAGAATTGACTCCTAGGCTTTATTAGTACCCTTAGAGATGGACACAGATGATGTCAGATTTCACAAAAGACTCCTGTATAAACCACAAGGAATTTATTCATTTCTATCAGAAGATGTCTTTTTCAAAGACTGGGATGCCCACGAACTTAAATAAGTGTAACTTAGAAGGTCAGAGGTAAGTTGGGAGAATTATTGGCAAGATTTAGATAGGATAAGGACTGATGACAAGGTCACTGTAGGTTGACCTTCTTCAAGGTTGCGACTTTCCTAGTTTTAACTCTGGAGTCCCCTCATCCTGAGATACCCAACAGTTGCAGACACACCAGATGGTTGGTGATTTCACTGCCCAAAGCACACCTGCTTCTTGTGTTCCCACATTTCTTTTTTCTCTCCCCTCACAATTTGTGATGGTTAATGTTATGTGCCAATTTGGCCAGGCCACAGTACCCAATATTATCCTAGATGTTTCTGTGAAGGTATTTTTTTTAGATGAGATGAACATTTAAATTAGTCGACTTTTTTTTTCTTCCTAATTTTTATTTAAATTCTAGTTAGTTAACATATAGTGTAATATTGGTTTCAGGAGCAGGATTTAATGGTTCATCACTTACACATAACATCCAGTGCTTGTTATAACAAGTGCCCTCCTTCATACCAAAAAGAAATAAAAAGCATCCAAATCAGCAAGGAAGAAGTCAAACTTTCACTGTTTGCAGATGAGGTGATAACCAGTAGACTCTTAGGAAAGCAGATTATTCTCCATAATGTCGGTGGGCCTCATCCAATCAGTTGAAGGGTTTAGGAGAGAAACACTGACCTTTCTAGACAGAATTCTGCCAGCAGATTACCTTCAGACTTGAACTGCAACTCTTTCTTGCATCTCCAGCCTGGCAACCTACCCTACAGATTTTGGGCTTGCCAAGTCTCTGCAGATAAGTCTCTCTTGCCTCCTTTCCCTTCCCGTCTGCCTCTCTCTTTATCTCTCTTTTTCTCTACACACACATACACACACACCCAGAGACACACAGAAACACACTTTGTTGGTTTTGTTTTTCTGGAGAACCTGATTAATACAGATGCCAAGGACTGGTTACCAGATTTTGTTCTGCTCTTTTTCTGTGTTGGCTACCATTTTTTTCTCAGACCTTTGTTTTTATAGACACATTAGTAAACTTGATTAAACCATTCTCACTTCCACTAGACCCTAGGGACAGGAATTCACTTTCTTCTTATTATGATTCAAATGTAATTAATTTTGCTTTTGAGGACAATTTTCCTGGGAGGTATCTCTTTTGTCACCACTATGAACCAGTTTTTTTTTAATACCGAAAGTCCACAACTGTGCAACTAAGACAAATTTAGCTGATGGAGAAGGATTTGTGATACTTAATTGTTACCAGTCAAGACACCCAATAGCATTATAGACTCTAGCTCTGGGAGACTTCTCAAAAGGTCAAAGTCTTACAAAGAAAGAGGATAGTAAATATTAAAATTATTTTTTGCTTTCTTACATAGCGTTCAGGGAGAATGATTCTGTGGCTCTCTTTGGTAGCCCTTTCAGATGTTTAATCACTTTTACTCTCAAACATTTTTTCTTTGTCAGAATCCAAGCGACCTTGTAATTAAACTCATTATTTTTATTTCTTATTAACAATCTCTTTTTTGTAAGTGGTAAGGCTAAATAACCAACACATGACCGTTCCGGAGGACATGAAGCTTAAAAGGGCCATCGCACTGCATGCCAAAGCCAGCCCTCAAAGTTACCATGGTCTGCTTCGGATTCTAAATCTTGCTCAGTGCCAGTGAGATTGAATTGAGCAAAGATTTAAGTAAATCTCCACCCTATTTTAAGAAAATAAAGTGTGGAATCACAGAATGGAGGAAACTCATTTTTGCTGATTTCAATTGAAGAGAGTCCACAGAACACAGCGTAATAGAGAAGTTTTGAGAAAACATTTAAGTTTTTCTGTTTTGGCCTTACTGAGGGAGCATGAGGCCAGTGTGCCCTTCTCGCTAGAGCCTTGTCCTTTTCCTCCTCCCTCACCTATCCTACAAGACAAACATCATTGTATTTTCAAAAGTCAATTTTGGATTTCCTTCTCCTCTGGGGAAGATAGACAGGCAGGCAGACAGATGGACCGGTAGACGCACACACGTGTGAACATTTTCAAGGGAGAGAGAAGAGTTTGATCATTTTGCTATTAGAACAGCTTTATTAATGACTCTTGGGAGGGACTTTGGGTCTCATAATGACACAGTGGGCAGTGGGGCTGGATTATTTGTGAGGAATGAGATAAACAGTTTTGAAAAGTGAATACGAGTCAACAGCTCTAATCTGTGAGTGTGTCTCAGCATTGATCCCTACTGGGGAGGCAGAGGCATCCTTTAAGTTCACTTATTTATTCATCCATTTCCAGATTTATCCACAAACGTCAGTTGGAGTAGCTGCTGTGGGACAGGCGTCATGGTAGAGCTGAGGATACAGCAATGGGCACATCCAACCAAAATACATGCCTTCTTGGTGTTCACACTCTAGCTGGGGATTTGGGGCAAGGGCTGTGATGGGGAGAGAGCCCCGTTCTTGAGTCCTCGGAGGACATACTCTTCATAAGTGCAAGTTCATGGGCAGTCAGTTCTGTTTACCCTCTGTTGTGTTTGGAAGAATAACAACAGCTGCTGTGGGAGATATCTTTGCCCCGCATCAGAGCAAAGAGCCACATCGGTTTCCCATGTCCTGTGAATACTGATGTTGGCCAGCTCCTCCATAAAGGATGTAGGTTTGCAGAGAATTTTCACCAAATATCTTTGGAACTTTACAAAAAACAAAACAAAACAAACAAACAAACAAAACTTATGAGAGCTCATTTAAAGCTAAAAGTGCAGTCATAAAATAATTATCCAGAAATGGCCCTTTCACTATCTAAATGGTATCGAGAGTGACTTCCAACTGCTTCATATACTGTCCTTTTCCCTGGTGGACAGTAAATGGATTGAAAGTTCTCTATGGAAGGCACTAAATGGAAGTAAAATGAAATGATGGAGTAACTCTGTTAATGGCGTTTAAAAAGGTTTAGTGAGCAGATGAGGAAAACAACATGTATTTTCCACAGTTAAGTCCATAAGCTGTTTTCTTCAGATGTTTTAAACTTTTGCTTCGATGGTGTGCTTGAACTCCTGGATTACTAGGAACTCGGTGCTCTAGAGGGAGTGTTAGAGGCTAAACCCAAGAAAGAAACTCATAAAAAAGTGTGATAAGATTTAATCATATTTTGTAAAATAAAATATATACATATATACCATTAAAATATACATATAAAATGCAAACAAATGTATTTTTTAAAACACTATTTTCTTTATTCTGACTATTGCTACTAAAAGTACTTGTCAGATTATATGTCACTAATTTCTCCCTCTCTCCCCCAACTAGATTACTCTTGTTAGGAACCAGAGTCTTTCTCTATTTTTCTGAATTTTCAAGAATGTCTTAGCACTAGAAGTACTCTCAGTAGTGTGGTCCCTCATTATTATTGTTTTTTTTTTTAATTTTATTTTTAAGAAACCTCCACACCCAACATGGGGCTCAAACTCACAACCCCAAAACCAAGAGATGCATGCTCCACCAACTGAACCAGTCAGGCATGCTGCCCATTATTAATTTTTAAATGACATATAATGTATGTATTTTTAATATTATATAAAGTAAATCTCCCCTTATCTGTGGTTTTGCTTTCTGGCGGTTCACTCACCTGTGGTCACCTGAGACAGGTGATCTTTCTGAGATGGGGTCAGAAGATCAGTAGTAGCCTAATGCTACGTCTCAGTGCCTAAGTCACTCACCTCACTTCCTGTCATCCATAGCATTTTGTCACCTCTCATCATCACAAGGGGAATGAGTAAGTACAGTAAGATGTTTTGAGAGAGAGACCACATCCACACAACTTTGATTATAGCATATTATTATAATTGTTCTATTTTATTACTAGTTATTGCTGTTCATTTCTTATTGTGCCTAATTTATAAATTAAACTTCATCAGAGTTATATGTGTATAAGAAAAAACATAGTGTATGTGTAGAGTTCAGTACTGTCTGCGATTTCAAGCATCCACTGAGGGTCCTGGAACGTATTCCCCACAGACAAGGGAGGACTACCAAACTATGTGACACAGTGGCGGTATATAATGCTTTCTCCGGCTTCCAAGCATGCTGTTTTCAAATGTGTTGAATTGAGATTCTTGGTAGTGAACAAGAGCATAAATTTAAATGTTATCTTAAAACAGAATAGTAAAGTTGGAGAAAATATCCGGCAGTTTCTAGGAAGAGCAAACGAAGGAGAAAAATGAGTGAAAATGTACGAAAGTTTCTCAGAGTGCTCCCTGAAGAGGGACTGTGGAAAGGGTTTCCTATAAGTTTTGAACCTAACCATTAAGTCCAATATGTCATTTTAGTTTCAACTAGTCTTCAAAAGTAAGTAGAAATTCTAAATAATTATATTATTTTCTCATATGTTGTATGGGTTACGTGCTGGTTACATATGCCTCATGCCAAATAAATGAATGAATGAAGCAGTAAGCCGGCGAATAAAAGGAGCCTAGCCTTCAGCTTCCTTTGGTCTGTGGTGCTTCCCACACTGGCAGCTCAGTAAGGATGAATCCTTCCAATTAACTCGTAAAGGAAGTAGTTGAAAGCGTTTCTGTACAGCAGTGTGAACCATGCAAAAGTGTAAATCTTTTTTCAATACATTGGGCTATGGAATCTGCATAAGGTTGGAAAAAGAAACTTTTCCTAAGTTGTTTCCCTCCAGAGAAATTTTTTCCATGATATTTATAGGAGTTTAGAAGAAATTTGGCCATTAAACAAATTGAACTTCTGGCTTTTGATATATGAGTCTTTAAGAAATCCTGAACAAAGCAGGGAGGGAGACAAAACATGAGAGACTTTGGACTCAGAAACAAATTGAGAGTCTTGGGGGGGTGAGGAGATGGGCGAGCCTGTGGTGGGTATTGAGGGCATGTATTGCATGGAGCACTGGGTGTGGGGCATAAACAATGAATCTTGGAACACTGAAAAAATAAAATAAAATAAGTTGAAATAAAAAAAGTCTTGTTAAAATGAAATCCTCTTAATCTACATTTAATAACTGCAAATATAATTACTAATGAATATTTCTGGATATGGCTTTGTGATTGCTAAAAGTATATGCAAATTCAAATCATCATTAAATGGGGGTGGTTGTTGATATTTTTGTGGACTTTAGACAAGGAAGCTTCTGGTTGGGAGCGAGCGACACCGGAGTAATCCTAAGGTCAGTGTAATGTCAGCTTTAAAATCTGTTGTCAATTAAAATTTGTAAAATATCAAGGTTATATTTATAAAAACAAAACAAAAAGAAATCCTGGACATTCTAAAGGCTTTCCAAATTATCATGCTTAATTTTCTTTTAGCAAAGTCTTCGCCTTACGTGGTATAAATAACAGACCCTTCTTTCCTAGTGTTTATGTAAAGGGCATATAATATTTGATAGAGAAGATACAGAAAAAATCATACTAAGTTGTTATAAAGTATTGTTACACATCAACTGTAAATGTTTTAGTTTGTGAAAAACTTGTGATTGCTAATAAATAAGTAGTTGACGGCTTGTCCCAAATTGAAAGATATGTAGTTTCAGTGAGATGTCAGAATATGTATTTTACAAAATTGTACATTTCTTAGTGGGGCATTCCCAGGAGTCCTTTTCTTTACTATTTGGCCATAAAATATGTTAATTCAGTTTTTCCAAGTGTATGGAGCTTATCTTTTAATTCAGAGCCTTGGTAAGTATTATTCCCTCTGACTAGGTAGAATGTTCTCATTTGGAGTCGCATGTCTCATTCCTTCCGTTGCCAACTCAGATACTGCTTCTGAGTAGCTTGCCCTGACTGCTCCCCCTGTAGACACCTAGCCTTGCAGTCTTTGTGCTCACCCCGTGCCCATTCGAACCCTGTCACCATCATCCTGGTTAGTCTCCTTGAATTCTGTTGACTCAAACCAAAACCCCCTAAATAGTTCTTGATGGCTTATTTTTTTCCACTTACCCTATGCTCCACCCCTGTTCACACCATGTCAGTGGATGCACTAGCCTCTGTCCCCAAAGTATTCTCCATGAGACCATTTCTCCTGATCTTTATTGTTAGTCAATGCCATACCATTTTAACTAGACAAATGTAGTACCCGTTGAGTGTTCTTATTGCTTCGATAATTATGTCCCTTATAGTCTACTCAGCAGCCCCAGTGATCTTTTAGGGATATAATTAAGTCATGTCTGTTCTCTACTAATAATACACTAAAGGTTTCCAATCACACTTAGAAGAAAATTCAGACCCTTTAAGCTGCCCTACAAGGCTCTACATTATTGGCTTCCATTTGTCTGTGCCATCTTAATATTTTTTAAAAATATCATTCTTATTCCCCTGGCCCACTACGTTTGAGCCACACTGAACCTTTCCTCTTTCTTGTACATGTCAAACTCATTTCCACCACAGAACCTTTGTACCACTATCCCCTTATCCTGAAACAGTTCTTGCCGATCCCATGTGGTAATTCCTTATTAGTAATTGTGTGGGGCCCTGAGGATGTATGCCATTTTATCCTGTGTTTGATTCAGTTATTTTGAACTAGATCAGCAGAGGGCCATATAGCATATAGTGGTGAAATCTTGAATGACTTGAGAAATACTTGACTCTGAACTACCACTCTAATAATTCTCACAGTTAACTATAATTAGCAATGTTATTTAAGAACTACTTAATAAAGCAGGGTTTAGGGCTAGAATTTGGAGACAATTTATTAGATATTGTCAAATAAAAAAATGAGTCAACCAGATGAGGGAAATAACTGTTTTTTGTTTTTTGGAGTAAACCACAAACCATAGTAATTTGCAGCAGCAAGCATTATAATACTAATCACAATTGTGAATTATTTATGTTTGTTTCTTATTTAATCACGGCTCAGTGGTTGCTTCGGAAGTTTGTATTTTCTCAGACAAGTTTCTCTTTGATAACCTTTTAATTTATTTTAAAAATTGAAGTGAAATTTACATTACGTAAAATGAACCAAATTGAGAATCTCTGATAGGTGTTAAATTTTGATCCTCATCTATATTACTACAGTTATTTAATATCCCTTAAAAAGACCCAGAGTATCTCATCCCGTGTTTGAAAAGAATTTTTTCATCTCCCCAAATCAAATGCCCACTGGCTCATTGGACAGGCTCTCTGAACTTGACGCCAGGTCTGCTCTTGTAAATTGCATGCCTGCATTTCTTGCGCCAGATTCTGCTCCAGGCACAGGTGGGTTTCGGCTCAGCCAACCCACCATGGCACTCTACCACCTGCTGAAGAAATCTGTTAGGAATATGAGAAGACTCTTTGTGGCTCTTATTGACTATTCTTTTGCCTTGAAATCTGCTAACAGAAATCCACTATTGAATAAAGCTCCATGAATCCAATTCAGACACTGCATTATTGATTTTCAGGCAGAACCAGTGCCATAATACTGTTGTACTGTTGGTTACATTCAGGATCAATAAGAATGTCTCTTGATAAATCAGAGGGTTATTTTCATTGGGATTAGACAGGAATGTGTTTTGTCTTCCATCTGTCCACAAGTTTTAAGTTATTAATGATTTAATTCCACTTTTGGGTGAGTTAGATCCACTATTCCCCTACTCTGGTGAATAGAAAGAAAGCATTCTCTTGGTGCAGATGACATGTTTAGTAACACAGACTAAAGATATTTAAAATTCCCCACTGAATGGCAAATATTGACAAGACAGGAAACAAGAAGTGTTGGAGAGGATGTGGCGAAAGGGGAACTCTCTTACAGTATTGGTGGGAATGCAAGTTGGTGCAGGCACTTTGGAAAACAGTGTGAGATTCCTCAAAAAATTAAAAATAGAGCCACCCTATGACCTGGTGATTGCACTACTGGGTATTTACCCCAAAGACACTGATGTAGTGAAAAGAAAGGCCATATGTACCCCAATGTTCATAGCAACAATGTCCTTAATAGCCAAGCTGTGGAAATTGAAGAATGCCCTTCAATAGATGAATAAAGAAGATGTGGTCCATATGTACAATGGATTATAACACAGTCATCAGAAAGGATGCATACCGAACTTTTGCATCAATGTAGATGGAACTGGAGGAGATTATGCTGATTGAAATAAGTCAAGCAGAGAAAGTCAATTATCATGTGGTCTCACTTGTGGAATGTGAGGAATAACATGGAGGATATTAGGCCAAGGAAAGGAAAACTGAATTGGGGGAAATCAGAGGGGGAGATGAACCATGAGAGTCTGTGGACCCTGAGAAACAAACAGGGTTTAAAACAGGGTTTTAGAGAGGAGGCGAGGGGGGGGATGGGTCGTTGGGTATTAAGGAGGGCATGTATTGCATGAAGCACTGAATGTTGTACATAAACAATGAATCTTGGAACACTGCATCAAAAGCTAATGATATATTTTATGTTGACTAATATAACACAATAAAAAAAATCTCCCACTGATCCAGCTATTCAGCATCAGTTAATTATTTTAAAACCATCATTGTGATTTCAGTTGATATTCCTTTTATTTATTTGATACACAGAGAGACATAGAGAGAGAGGGAACACAAGCAGGGGGAGTGAGAGAGGGAGAAGCAGTCTTCCCATCGAGCAGGGAGCCCAATGTGGGCCTTGATCCCAGGACCTTGAGATCATGACCTGAGCCAAAGGCAGACACTTAATGACTGAGCCACCCAGGCTTCCTCACTTGATATTCCTTGTATTAAAACTAGTATAATTGAAAGTCTGAAAAAACAAGTTGTCTCAATTTGGTACCCAGGTTTGTATTTGAGACCTAATTACTAGCATCGGGAAGGTACATTTCTTAAAGCTGGACCTACTGAGGTTATGTTTATGAAGGCTGAGGCTGTGAGTGCTGGATTTTATTTGCTCCGAACATCTTCAGTTTAAAGTCATGTGGCCATGTGGCTAAACTGTAGGAATTTGACCACTCTTGGGTTTGTGTGAGAGGGAACTCAGTTGCCATACTTTTAGGAGAGTTGAGCTGGACTTCTCTTTAGGAATTCATTCTTTTTATTCAGCTCCTCATTTATGTCCACCAGCCCTGCTTTACACAGTCAGGTTGTTGAAACATAATCACTTTGCATTTCATAAGCTACTCAGAGTTCCTGTTCTACTATGGAGAATACTTGCAGGGGAGTATAATCTCAACTTTATTGCCATCCCCTCGTACCATTCAGAGCTTGTTTAAGAACTTAGGGAGAATTGTTTGACCTAAGTGATCCAACCATTCTTCCAGATGACCAAAATCTATCTCCAGATTTAGCGGACCTTTGGGTATTCCCATACTTTGAAAAGTGTTGGTTCTCTAAAAGCTTGCTTTGATTAAATTACACCTGGGTGTTTTAAAAAGAGAATACACATGGGAGTTAATACACTTGCATTGTAATTCAGAAGATGTATCTTTTTTGCAAACTAAATTAAAAGGTATAGCGACCATTCAGAGATACCATCTGTCATTGTTTGAAACGTATAATTAGCATAATAATTTTTAATGTCATTGTCAGATGTTGGAAAAGAAAAGCATTAGGACATCAATTGGAGTTTCTCTACCTGCTCTGTAAGGCCAATAGTTCAAAATTTGGAAATCTATTTGGATGAAAATTTTTCTTTCAATTTTTAAATTATATTTATTTTTTTTATTGTTGATACTGCTAACATATTGTCTTTTTGCTTGTGATATCCCTTACCAAATATTTCTTCAATTATATGAATATTCTGTGACAATCTTTAATTTGAAATCTGAATTTATACTTCTGTGTATTAATTAGATAAGTACAATCACAGGGAATTAGTAACTGCACTTAGTTACAGACTAAAAAACTATAGAGTTGATTTCAAAATCCTTATGCTTCAAATAATTTTACTAGTCAATATTCGGCATGAAATTAAAAAAAATAAACGCCATTTCAATTTTCTGTATTTGTTCAGCTATTCATTCCTTTGACAAATATGTATTTTTGTGCCTATTATGTACCTGGCTCTAGGAAAACCTTGCTCAGTTCTTTTCCTCTGTTATAATTATTTAATGTTTGAATATGAAAATACTTTATGTTATGTTTAAAACTAAGTATGATGCTGTATCACCAAACACAGCACAAAAATGCTAACAGCCACAAAAATGTCAGGATATAGGGCGCCTGGGTAGCTCAGTGGGTTAAAGCCTCTGCCTTCCCCTCAGGTCATGATCTCAGGGTCCTGCGATGGAGGCCCAGTTAGGCTCTCTGCTCAGCAGGGAGCCTGTTTCCTCCCTTCTCTCTACCTGCCTCCCTGCCTACTTGTGATCTTTCTCTCTGTCAAATAAATAAACAAAATCTTAAAAAGAAAATGCCAGGATGCACCAAATTATGTTTGATTTATACTCAGAGATTTAATATGATATATTTAGATGCAATATTTAATAAGGCCTGTGTTCCATCAGAATTTATATTCTTTCAAGAAGAATCATTTTTGAGTTGAAAATTAAATTGACCATGCACAACTCTTGATAAAATTAAACTATTTCATCTTTAAAAATTGAACTATTTGATTTTGACAGTTAGCAAATAGTCCATTATATTAGATATAATTGCTTTGTGATCTTAGGAAGTTTAAAATCGTAAATGACTCTAAAGACCTTAGTAGCATATTAGATATTTGCTCTCTATATGATTAAATAAGCACAACAAATTCATATCAAATTGATCACCATACACATTTTATTTTTG
Source organism: Spilogale gracilis (assembly GCA_004023965.1). NCBI lineage: Eukaryota > Metazoa > Chordata > Mammalia > Carnivora > Mephitidae > Spilogale > Spilogale gracilis. The sequence continues at coordinate 60,279 of PITA01002590.1, read as the reverse complement.
TGCCTATAGACTTGTCAGCTTTCAGGTCATTATTTTTTTTAATCAATAAGTAGAAGTATAACCACAATTTCTTATTCATTACTAAAGTACAACTGCTTTTTAAGCCATTAGGATTATTAGGCATTTAAGCAATGCTTTCTACTTTAAATGATGCAATTATCTTTTGAGAACTCTGCCTCAATTTGGTAAATCTAGAAATGCAGCCCATTATAGGATGAAGTAGAATAACTACTTAATGAGGCCAAATACAACTTTACAAGCTCTTAAACCAGAAAATGGGTGAAGTCCAGTTTACCTTTAGAATCGTTTGGTGTCTGTGTAGGAACGAGTGTTAATGTGCCTCATAAAATTTCTCACAAAGTATGCAATGGTGAATGCATTTTTTTTGTTCTACATGATTTCTTTCTGAAGAGTTCCTTTAATCAATGTGAAGTTTCCTTGGAATTTGGTTGGGTTTGTCAAAATGTACCGAAAATGCAAAGTATCTCACCTTTACTGCTTGTTGCATAGGATCTGGAGAAGACAAAGTAAGATTGACTCTAAAGGGAAGAAGAGAACGTTGGAAGTGAGTGATTTCTTGAGATCGTTCCCAGTACTGAGAATGTGATCTTATGAACTGAATTAATGTTTGTATTACATTTGGGCTAGAAATAAGGAAGCATTTGAAAACCTTGTGGGTGATTAAAATATTAGACCACCTGTAAAAGCCATTTATCCAGTGTCCTAAAACAAAGATCTTTAAACCTGGGCTAGCTTACCACATGTCTTGTACTTAAATGTGGACTTCCCTTGAGTCAGAGCCCTATGCCAGATCCCCATGTGCCTATATGAATGCATCTACCTTCCTTTCTTTCTTCCTTTCTTCCCCTTCCTTCCTTCCTTCCTTCCTTCCTTCCTTCCTTCCTTCCTTCCTTCCTTCCTTTTTTCTCTTTTAAGAATGCAAAAGGAGTGTAGTATATTGAATTCGTCTTGTATTATTGGTTTACTTCTGTCTCCTGCTTATATTGAGGCTGGCTTATTTTGAGTTAGCTTGTGAATTTAATGAGATCTTAACACATTGTGATGGCCATGATTGCAGAATGGAAAATGTCACTACTACGTGCCAGTTCATTTAAATCATTTTTAAGTACCCACCTGTGCTCTGAACTCTCCATTTGAATTTTATTGGCTAATATGTTTTTGTTCCAATTTCGGTTCCTTTAACTCTTACACTTGGGTAAAGTTAATCTGGGAGCATGAGCTGCTGCCCTTTCAGCTTCTATTCCTGTTCTAATAAAGGCCCTCTCTGCTTGATGGGTAGATATATATAGGCCTTTCTTATTTTAAAAATCAATTTGAAAAGGCATAGTTTCTAAAGGGCAGGAAAAATTGTTAACACTTTAAAACATATTATGTTCAATTTCTGCTGTCATGTGCTAAAAGGGAGTGAATGAGAAACTTCATCCAAAAAAATACTGTTTTGGTTTTTTTTAAACTACGTTTTTCCATCTTTTGTGCATGTCTGTTTCTGTATCTCGTGGAAGTCTGCCTTCTCTGATAGAGACTTGGTGAGCTGGGGATAAAACAGCTCTGGGGATTAACCTTTCTGCTTTAGACTGACTACCTTTTTTCCTTTTAATCTTGCGGTGCTGTTGGTGATATTGCCATGAGAATGAGGAGGGAATTAGGGATTTGTCTAGAGAAGAATGGCAGTTTTGATGTCTGAAAGGATATCAGGGAAGAAGGAGAAGGTGAGGAGTACAACAATCTAACTGGAGGCAGGACATGAACTTGAGGTCTAGGATCCTCCTTCTTTTTGTCCAGAATGTACTTAAGTTGGGCAGATGTGAGGAGATGTGTGTATAGTGAGAGCAGCCCTGATGCTGGATAATTAGGGTTGAAGATTCAGTACTTGGGGCAGAGCATGGCGCTTGGGGCTCCTGAGGTTCAACTGTGTAACCTTAGGCAAATTAATTAGTTAACCTCTTTGGCCTTGGTTTCTTCATCCATAAAATGGGAAGACTGACAATTGTGCTTAATTCTTAGGGTAGTTGAGCAACTATAGGTAAAGTACTTAGAGCATACTTACTTATTTGTAATATTCTTTTTTAGTAATTATTAATAATTATTAGAAGTAAGGACAGCAATGTGGATGAGTCAAAAACATGAATTGTGATCATTCTAGAGAAATAATTATTTCATTGCTAATGTGAATAGACCATGGTGGATCTCTGAAGAAACCATGCATTTTTCTGATTTTGTGCCTCTCCTTTTCCCTAGAATGTCTTCCTTCTAGAGACTTTTGCTGAATCCTCCAGAGCCATATCAAATGCCATATTCTTGGTGGATTCTCTCTGACACCTCCTGGTTTGCCCTCTACCTGAGGTTCCCATGGCACTTCGTTAATATCTTTAATGACACTTACCTTGTTAAAAGTAGATACTTTTTTCAACATTTGTATGTTCTCTCCTTGCTGACAAAGGCAGACTCTGATGCTTTTAAATCAACATGTGTAGTCTTTGTATGTGAGACAGGTAGATGTTGACATTTGAAGAGGAAAGGTATAGGATACTTCTAGTGTTCAGGTAGGAGTCTCTTAATACCAGAATCACTGCCATGCCTTTTATACCCTGTGTATGAGATCCCATTTTGAAAGTGTAATAAACACTTGCTTCAGGTCCTAGGAAATGCTCAAAGGAACTGGCAAGCTTATGTGGATGGTTATGGAAGAGAAATGCTTATTTTATTGTCCTTCCTCCTCCTCTTCAGGCTCTTCTTTCTCTACCCCTCCTCCTTTTTATGTTATAGTTAATTTAAAGCTCCTGTTTACTTTTGCCCATCCATTTAGAAAATTACTTAATCTTGATATAAATAGATTTTCATTCTATTCAGTTGGTATTTTATCACATTTTTCATGAAATTTTAAGTAATAACCAGTTGAATATTTTCTGTTATAACCACTTATGTATACTTGCAATAATCCCTTTCCAATCTGTTATTGAATCAGTATTTCATCTTATAGCAGATGGTGTCCTATAATTAAGAAAAAAAAATGGTGTTGTTATGATACTCAATTTATGAATAATAGCCATATAGAAATCTGTGTGATTGGCTGATAAGAAATATATATTGGTTTATTATTCTTAAATGGCTTAATTATATATGTTTTGTTCTGTTATCTTTACAAGCATATTAGAAATCATCTGTATTATAATCTTGAATCATCTAATTCAAGGGGAAATAATGCGTGGACATTTATAGGCTTTTATTTATGAATGGATCATTTAGATATGTTTCCTCTCAAAGAGGAAACTTAGCTCTAGAAAACAGGAAAGAATTGTCGAAACTCCCACGTGCTCTGGAAAGTGACTTTCTCTCGCACTGGACCAGTGATCGCTGCAGATATTCTCCATTTCACTCGGAATCACCTCTATTAAAGATTGGGCAGAAATAATTAATAGGAGGAGAGTATTAGCAAGTCCATAGATAAAAGTATATAACATTTAACTCTCCTTTGTTTGGAACGCCAAATAGGAGAGATACGCTAAAGAAATACCAAGGAGGCGCTTTCAGTTAACCAGGTTTCTTCTAGAGAATTATAAAGAAATCTTCCATATGAACTTGTTTTCTTGCTGGCTACATTTTTTTTTCTTTTTTTTTTTTAAAGAATTTATTTATTTATTTGACAGAGAGAGACATAGCCAGAGAGGACACAAGCAGGGGGAGTGGGAGAGGGAGAAGCAGGCTTCCCGCCCAGCAGGGAGCCTGATGTGGGGCTCAGTCCCCTTCTCCGGGATCCATCTGAGCCAAAGGCAGTCTCTTAACCAACTGAGGTACCCAGGTGCCCTTGCTGGCTATATTTTATCATCCCAAATAGTGGCTGTGTTGAATAGAGAACAGGACGCACAGGTGTGGGTCTTGATTTTGCAACTTTCTTAGCTGTGTGGGTTGGGTCAAGTAATTTATGTTCTCTGAAACTCATTTTTTTTCATCTATAGAATGAGACGATTTTAAATAATTGGCACTATGCTTTCTCAATATGAAAAATCTCAAAAAATATGAGTAACAACTGTAAAGTTTGAGCATATAGAGTCAAATATTTCAAGAATTTATTATTGAAGTAAAGTCAATTTCAATAATTTCAGGAACTCAGATATAAAATGCACCTTTGAAAATCTCTACAGTGTTGTATTTGTAAATAACAGTGATAGTAAGGTTTTGTACGGAAGGCTATTTTGCAAATAGCATTAAATGATTCTAAGTGCCTATGACTCTATTTCAGTCATAGATGGAAATAGACCCCCTTTAGGGCACTGCGGAAGGTTTCTTTTAATTTCTTTATGGCACACAGAATTTAGTGAAGAAAAGGGAGAACCCCCTTTGAGGTAGATTACTAATAAGTCAGCTGTTTGAAATTCTTGATGTAAAAGGTCCTAGGGCCCCGCCATCTATAGAAACAGGAAATGTAATTGCTTTCAATGTTCCCAACTCTTTCTTTGTTTTGTCAGTGTTTGACAGATTTCAAGGTGTTTCTGAAATAATAGAATTTATTCCCTTATTCAACAACAAGTTAGATGGCACATATTTGGGGGAAATTATCCTGCATTGGCAGGGAAAAGAAAGAATGTAAAAATGAAAGATATATGATACCTTAAAAAAAAATTCTAGCATTTTGGAGCGCAGATAAAACTATATCACTGAGGCAATAAAAGAAAACAAGTTGAATGAAGTTATCATCAAAAGAGAAGTACATAGTCTTACAATAATTCAGACCCAGGAGACATTACTTCCAGTTGCAAAAATTGGCAAACTGGTGAATGTTTCAGAGGATGAGAATAGTGGGAAGGGGGAAAAGGCATTGGAGGCAAAAGGGGACAGTTTGAGAAGGCTCAGGAATGGGATGAAGCCAGGGTTGCTGAGGAGTACTATTATTAAAAGGAGCATGATAGGAAAATTAGAATAGAAAGCAGCATAGTGGGAAAATAAGAGAGAGGTAAAATTAAGTCAGATTACAGATTTCTTGGATTTCTTGTCAAAGAATTTGACCTTGATTATTTCTAAATTTGAAGAAGTTATTAAAGTTTTCTGAGCAAAGGAATACATCACTGTGCTTTAGAAAGATGAATCTGGCCACAGTGTATAACATTAGAACGGTAATAGGCAGAAAAAAGGGGGAGAGCCAGTATGATACCGTCATTAGTAATTCAAATAAGAGTTAATAAACAACTAAAGAAGGGAAATTTCAACGAAAACCAACAGGCAGTAGTCGATTCGGGTGGTTAGAATTAGTAGAAAATAATCACTGGTACCTGGTTACCTGATTGAGAGAGGGAGATGGAAGAGGGCAAGGATGACTGGGAGGACCATTACCGGAAGGAGGGAAGTGAGGCGGTGGTTGTTTGGGGCTGGGCAGAGAGGGTAGCTGGAAGGGATGAGAATTCATGTTCTGAATTCATTGAGATTTTGACATACATGTCAGTTGTGCAGCCGGAATATGGAATAAGCTAGTAGAGGAAGTCAGACCTTCAGGACAGCATTGGGATAAATAGCCCTGGGAACTTAGACTAAGAGTCAGTTCTTGATGAGGCAGTGAGTATAGATAAGTTTTTGGCAGTGAAAGTAAACCAAATACCATGAGTAGGTTGAGGGAATGAGGGGGCTGAGGGATTTCTTTTTAGGAAAGTAAGATAGCCAAATGTGTTCTCACCCTGAGGGAAAAGAGCCAGGACAGAGGACAAGATGAAAGAAATGAAAGATGAAAATAATGCTTCTGAAATTCCATTGCAGTCACCATGGTGTTGGTTAACATTGAAATTAAGACACTCAGGTGGCTACCAAAAGTGAATTACTGGATTGGTCATGAAGACCCAGTGAAAGTATTAAGATTTGTACCACTAGACTATATACATGGAAGAATTGATGACATGCTCCTGGGAGAAAACCAATGGTTGTAACTAAGCTTGAGCAAATAAGCAAACTGAGTCTTATTTATTTATTTATTTATTTGTTTGTTTGTTTGTTTATTAAAAGATTTTTATGTATTTATTTGACAGAGAGAGAGAGATCACAAGTAGGCAGAGAGGCAGGCAGAGAAAGAGGGGGAAGCAGGCTCCCTGCCGAGCAGAGAGCCCGATGTGGGCCTCAATCCCAGGACCCTGAGATCATGACCTGCGTGGAAGGCAGAGGCTTTAACCCACTGAGCCACCCAGGTGCCCCGCAAACTAAGTTTTAAATACAAGGCAGGCACAGTAAACGTCCATCATTCTGGGTCAACCACAAGTTCATTAAAACTGGGTAGATTTCTTCCAAAAACATCTCTTCCATGTTCATCAGCTATTTCTGGCACCGTATGGGATACTTTGCCTATGAGAAGGTATGTTATTATACAATTCTGAGTTATGTTTTTGTGGTTTATACTTTCCATGCAGAACTTTAATAGGATTATTTGTTGGTGAGGTGTTTCTTGGTATATTTGATTCCTTAGCTTACCTGTGACTTATCCCCTTTGTTAGTTTTCAGAATTGAAAGCTTGAACTTGGTTAAGAAAGCATTTTGTTTATTTTTGGTTTGTAAATAATACCTGATGTAAAGTTGCTACCATGAAATCACCTGGGATTTTTCAAGGGAGGTGGTTGAAAAGCTTGAGGATTCAGATAAAGAAATTAGTATGCTTTGTTCGGCGAATAGCTGCCAAATTTATGAGGAAGTGCAATCATAAAATGTTTATAAATTGCTTTCATCTAAATGTGCTCTCTGGTGCCCTTTAATCCTCTGTTACTTGTTAGAATCAACCCTATGCAGCATGAACAAAGCCTAAATGCACAGCCCAACTAAGGTTCTTTCTCTGGATCCCCTAAATATAGTTCATCTCTATTCTATGTGTGTATATATGACAAAAATGATTGAGCAGCATTGAATCGGGTGCATCATGATTTTGAAACCATAAGCAAAATTGGAGATTTTATAACACCAAGTCCTAAAATTGAAATGGGGAAAAAAAATCCATTTCTGGCCAAAAAACTTTCTGTTGACACTGGGCCGAGTAAACAGTGTTCTTCTCAGACAGTATTTCTGTAGCTATATCACAGATATTACCGCCCAACGGTGGCCAAGAAATAGTTCATTTTCATTGCCTCAAGCTTAAAATAAAAAAACAACAAAAACCGAATATGGACTTCAAAAGTTACTCTTTAACTTGTAAGTGTTGGGTGTTTATTTAAAGAATTTACATTTTTTTTTACTAATTTTACATTTTTTTAAACAGATTTTATTTATTTGACAGAGAGAAACACAGCTAGAGAGGGAACACAAGGAGGGGGAGTGAGAGAGGGAGAAGCAGGCTCTCTGCCAAGCAGGGAGCCCAATGTGGGGCTCCATCCTGGCACTCTGGGATCATGACCAGAGCTGAAGGCAGACGCTTAATGACTGAGCCACCCAGGTGCCCCACATTTTTACATTTTCAAACTGTCTTCCAATGATCACTCATCTTTTCAATTGGTGTTCCATGGTACTACAAAAATTATTTCACTAAATACAATAAATTTCTTATTACAGCATCAATAAGAAATGTCCATTATTCTTAGCATGACTTTCATAAACATCTACAGATTTCCTGTCCACAAGGTACCTCTCCAACTCCAACATCCTCTAAGTCTGGATCACCCTCTCAATTAAGGACAGGGCTCTAGAAGTGTCCAACATGGTGTCCCACCTCAAATGTGTCATCTGCTCCCTTCCCCACTCTGCATTTCTTCTCCACTCTCAGGAATAAGCTTAAGGACTGTATTTTATGAGAAGTTTGATTTCCATTAGTTCAAAATAATTTCTCTTGGAAAATTAGTAGTTTTGGCAACCATGGACTTGTACATGACAGCAACTGCATGCCAGGGAGCAGATGTGCCCCGGTGCTGCTGGTCCCCAAGATCCTGGCCAGCTGTTGTGTTGTTCCCAACATGGAGGTTGTCTCCTGTGTACCGTCAAGTGTGTGTTGTTTTTCTTCCACACAGATCGCTTTGCATGTATGATAGCTGCATTTCAGTTTGCAGCCTGTGGTCTTTTGCTTATGTCTGAGTAGATCATTGAGGAACAAGATTTGATTGACACAAATGAAACATTGTAACAGCACCAGTGGCACATGGTAAGGGAAGAGGTGGGGTGGGATACGCTGGGGTGGGGTCGGTGTTGGCCTGTCGCCAGGAGAAGGGCCATTGGGTGCAGATGTGTTTTGTTCAAGAGCATCACGTCTGAGTGGTGTTATTCTCTCTGTGGAGACCAGAGATTTGCCAGAGTAATAACTAGTACAATAATTTGTCAGTTTACTCTCTGTTTCTTCACATGGTTTCAATTAAAAGCCATATTTGAATAATATTGCTAACTTTTATCTTTCTGTCTTTGGATTAGCAGCTCTATTTGGTTAGTTGGACTGTAAACATGACCTTTTTATTGTTGTAAAATACATATCACATAAAATGTACCATTTTAACCATTTTTAAGTGTGTAATTGAGTGGCATGAAATACACATTTGTGTGACTATCACCACTAGCGATTTCCAGAAGTTTTCTATCCTCTCAAACTGAAACACTCACTTACTCATTAATCAATAATTCTTCATTTCTACCCCCACCTCAGCCCCTGGTAACCAACATGAAACTGACTATGCTGGGCACTTCATCTGAGTGGAATTAGGCAATGTTTATCCTTTTGTATTTGGCTTATCTCACTTAGCATACTTTCAGAGTTCATCCATGTTAAAGCATGTATCAGAATTTCATTCCTCTTTTTTTAACATCAATAATGGAATATGTTAATATTTATTTTTCATGTAGCCACTAGAGAAATAAGCCTATTTTGAACCATTAGGGGTTTTTTATATATTTATATGTATACATAGAAATTTGTAAAATTGTATGGTTGCTTAATTTTTTTTAAAGATCTTATTTATTTATTTGAGAGAGAGGGAAAGAGCATGAGAAGTGGGAAGGGGCAGAAGGAGAGGGAGAAGCAAAATCCCTGCTGAGGAGCCTGAGGTGGGGCTCAGACTCAGGACCCTGGGATCATGACCCGAGCCAAAGGCAGACTCTGAACTGACTGAGCCACCTAGGCACCCTGCTTTTAGAATTTTAGTAACAGGATGCTGTAAATTAATTGCTTTTGGTACCATATCAGCCAATGTTTTCTTTTTTTAAAAAATTGTACATAGTACACATAACATACGATTTACTATCTTAACCATTTTTAAATATATGGTTCAGTGATAGTAAATACATTTACATTGTTGTGCAAGTATCACTCCCCATCAGTCTCCAGACTTCTTTTCATTTTGTACAACTGAAACTCTGTACCTATTAAATAATAGCCCTCCACTCTCCCCCAGACCCTGGTAATCACCATTCCACTCTCTGTCTCTATGATTTTGACTACTCTAGGTACTGCATATAAACGGAATCATACAGTATTTGTGTTTTTGTGATTGGCTCATTTTGCTTAGGGTGTCCTCAGGGTTCATCCATGTTGGGACACCTGCACAGCTCAGTTGGTTAAGTGTCTCCCTTCAGCTCAGATCATGATCCCAAGGTCCTGGAATCAAGTCCCACATTGGGCTTCTTATTCAGCAGGGAGCCTGTTTCTCCCTCTTCCTGCCACTCACCCTGCTTGTATACCATCTCTCTATTTCTCTGACAAATAAATAGGTAAATAAAGTCTTTTAAAGAATGATTAATCCATGTTATGCCATGCATCAGAATTTCCTTCCTTTTTAAGGGTAAATAATAATTCCACTGTATGTAGTAATACATTTTGCTTGTTTATCTGTTGATGGATACTTGGCTTGTTTCTACCTTTTGGGTTTTGTGAATAATGCTCTATGAACTTGGGCGTACAATAAGTCCTTGCTTTCAATTCTTTTGGGTATTTTTTTAAAATATTTTATTTATTTATTTGACAGAGACAGAGGTCACAAGTCGGCAGAGAGGCAGGCAGAGAGAGAGGAGGAAGCAGGCTCCTTGCTGAGCAGAGAGCCTGATGCGGGCCTCGATCCCAGGACCCTGAGATCATGACCTGAGCTGAAGGCAGAGGCTTTAACCCAGTCAGCCACCCAGGCACCCTCTTTTGGGTATTTTTAATCAGATATGTTATTCATCTCTCAAAGCTTTTGTTCCAGTATATATTTCTGGTGAAATCTGTATGCATGTAACATTCTTTCATTATTTGTACATCCCATATACAAGAGGGGGTTGATAGCTCTTGTCTTTGAAATGTGTACAGAACTCCAGTGCCAGAAACTTCCATCTGAAGTCATAGGTTCCTATTGCATAACAATTCCACCACAGCTCTGATCTTTAAAGCTGTGCTGTTTAGATCCCATTTCTTTAGAACTTCCAACATTTTTAGCTTTTCTTTGAGTTTTTCTCTGGCAGATATGCTTTAGGTAAAGCTCCTTTATTTATGCGTTGTTGTCTGAACTGCATTTTCTGGCTTACTGACTCATTATCTAAATTGAGTCGTCTAAATAAAGGACACAGAAATGTTTGGTTGGTTTTATTTTGGTTGGTGTGTTGAGATGGAGGATTCGTATGCTGTAATGAATCTGAGTTCTGACCCTGAGTGCTCTGAGGTGTTACAGACTGGCTAATTCACAACCTTCACCTTTTTTGGGGGTATACCAGCTATCATTGTAGAGGAGCACAGCCTGCCTGGGAGAAGGGAGGATCTGGAGTAGGACTAGGTTCAACTAATCAGGATGCTAAGCTGTTTGGATGTTCTGTCTGTAATACATCATGAATATTTGGACTGTATACATAAGGGTCTTTACCTGTTCAATTTGATTGACTGCCATTACCATGTATATGGAAAACTGGTTATTACATTTGTAGCTCTCTTTGTGACATTTTCTTTTTTTTCTTTACTTTCTTTTTTCTTTCTTTATTTTATGATGTTCAGTTAACCAACATACAGTACATCTTGCTTTTAGTGTAGTGTTCAACGATTCGTTCGTTGCAAGTAACACCCAGTACTCGTCACAACACTGAAGTTTTCTTTTATTCTGAGCATGGGTACTAGCAGCACTTATTTCTGTTTTGGGAGATCTTTTCCTTTAACTATGAGATGCTAGTCTTCATTGCTTATCCTTAATTTTAATGTGATGTGTGGACAAAGTTGTTACATATTTACATACTTATTTCTTAAAAGGTGTGATATATATTTAGTTCAGATCACATGGAAAGGACGCACAGTGAAACATTTTCTCCCATGAGACAGCCACTGGTGCTAGATTTTGTGTGTTTTGGAGATATTTGCCATATTGCTTTTTTTGTCAAGTACAGCATATGTACAGAATAGTGTGAAGGGATATATGGGAAGTATAAAGAATCATAATGAAAACAGGAACTCGGGAAAAAGTTATGGCTGGTCATTCAAGGCTGTCCACGTGTGTCTCCCTGGTGGATCTCTGTTCTCATAAGAAGTAGCCACCATTTTGGGGCACCTAGGTGGCTCAGTTGGTTAAGCGACTGCCTTTGGCTCAGGTCGTGATCCTGGAGACCCGGGATTGAGCCCCACATTGGGCTCCCTGCTCGGAGGGAAGCCTGCTTGTCCCTCTTCTTGTGTTCCCTCTCTAGCTGTGTTTCTCTCTATCAAATAAATGAATAAAATCTTAAAAAAAAAAAAAAAGAAGTAGTCACCATTCTGACTGCTGTGATCACCATTCTCTGTATCCAGCAAAGAGGCAGGGGCACTGAATTATAACTGTCCTTGTTATACATAGTATTGAAATACAGACACACAGTCTTTTTAGCACTGATGAATTGCTCATTGTATTTTTTAACCACATTGCTGATGCTTTTCCATGTAATCGCAGAGCTGCTCCTCCTCTGAACTGAGACTTCACTTCTCCCTTAGCTAGGACATGATTTGGATATTTGAAAGGCATTTCCACTTATAAGAGCCCTTTAAAATTTAATACATTCATGTTATTTTAGGCATGTGGCACACCTGCTAAGGCAGAATGGTGATTTGGAAAATGGAAGACAATTAAAAAATTTTAGAGTATTCAAAAATGGTGTTCTGATTGGAAAGAGCTGCATTTATATATTTTGGGAAGGATTAACATTCAAAAGGAGAGTTCAGCCTTGTTAATTTTCATGATTTGCCGGGTGCTTGATACATAGCAGGTTATTACTAAATGTTTATTGAATAGGACTGAATTGAACTCTCTGTCATAAGCATACTTACGTCATTCTGCACACCACTCATATTCTGTGCTCTGGGAGGTAGCTTGGAGATTTGGCTTGCGTTCAGTAGTCAGCAGCCTGACTATATGTCCTATGCCCCAGATATCACCCCTCTTTGTCCCTCACTCACAATAAGTGTCCTAAGAAGACTTCAGGTTTCTTTGGGTATGTGTGAGGCAACAAAGGAGAAAAGAAGATTTATTTATTATCATTTAGCTATTTTGGTTTTGGTTTCTCTCTCTTTCGTGTTCATCCATGTGGCTGTATTAGCAGTGATGTCCCCTGACCGTGGTGGAAACAAGGCAGGAGCTGTCAGATCAGGGCCATGGAGACTCTTCTCAGTCCTTGTCTGTTGCTGAACTTCATAACCAGCATGGCCTCCTTGGATGAGGATGAGCCCACGTTGCTGAGACTGCTTTCCTAGAAGCAAAAGTGTGTGTGTGTGTGTAACTATTATTTTTAAGATGTCCTGGGACTATTCCTAAGTAACATCCTGTCTGGAATTCACTCATGTCCCTGGCAAACTCCAACGCTGCAGATGCTTGGGTATTGTACCATAAACTTGTATTCCAAATATTGGAGCAAAGAAAGGAAGGTTATAAAGAAATTTCATTTTATAGAACTTGTAAAATATTCGTGGTTTGTCATTCCTTAAATTCCAAAAACAACTGGGTAGTTTGTGGGAATGGATAATTAAGGAAAAAAAGACTTTGTGATGGAAAGGAGGAGCAGGCAGAATGGAGAGGTTGGCATATGTATTGGAAAATCATGGTAATTTAGCAGGTAATCAAAGATATTGAGAACATGCTTGTCATGATTTCAAAGGAGTGTAGACTATTTCCTTTCATTTCCTCTGCTGTGGATGGTTCTCTTCAAGTTTGTCCCTCCCACTTCTTCTTGTTATTGAGGGCTTTGGGCTCTACTTTCCTTGTATATATATAAAAAAATAACATAACAATAACAACAACAACAACAAAAACCTTTGCTTTGTTTTATTTTAAATGGTATTCCAGTTGGCGTTGGGAAGATAGCAATGTCCTCTGTTTCACTGTGGCATACTATTGCTCCGAAAAGAAAGAAACAACAACAAAACAAAAAAAAAGGAAAAGAATTTAGAAGAAATAGAAGCTAAATTTTCCATGGTGAAGTAATCCTGAACTTTTCTGAGTAATCCTAGAGGATCGACATTCAGATGTTAAGGAAAAAGTCAGACTCTTAGGCTTCTGAGGGACCAGGGAGGCCCAGGGTACATCAAAATGTAACAAAATTTATTAGAACATGTATCTCCCTAAGCTGTCTGAGTTCCCTGGGGATCCTCCAGCCTTTTAGAGTATCTTGAGAGACAGAGTTGGAGCAAAGAAACAATTTCCTCTTGACTCAGTCCTGTTTGAAAACAGCTTAAATTTTAGCTGCTCTAACGAATATGAAAATGAGTGAATTTGTTATTTTTTTGTTATATTGTTTGCTTGTTATTCATAGTGTGTATTCTATATGGCAATTGTATCCAATGGTTAAATCTTTTCTAAGTATACTGAAACTGAAAAGGAAATCAAGATTTGAGAGACATCTGTGGCTATAGTTATAGATTCTCAGAAAGAGAAAGACAGCTCTCCAAATATAAGATCTAGGAAATAATAGAAACTTGCAGGCAGATTAAGCTACAGTTTTTATCTTAACTGCTTTTTCCCTCAGACATTCCAGAAGTACAAGGAATGAGATAATGGCAAACATGGCCCCTACGTCCTTAGACCTTTAAGCAGTCTTTCTTTGCAGCAGAGACATGCAATTTTGTATGATTTTGTTTTCAATATTGAACCTCAGAAACCCACTTCTCTTATGGCTGCATATATTTAATCTTCCATATTTATTTTCCATCTTCCATGACAAATACCAATGATTAATTTTCACAAGTGTTTGAGGTGTTTTGTGAGAATACGCGTTTTATATTCTAAACATTCATCTTTCTAACATTTTAAAGCAATTGATACATAGTATAATTTAGTACTTTTCCAGTACTTCATTGTTTTTTTGCAGTGAGGTATTTCACAGAATAAATTCGAAGTGTATATTTATTATAATTCCTTTATATATATATATATATATATTATAATTACCTTTCAGACAGTGTATTTCTTTTTTTTTTTTTTTAAGATTTTATTTATTTATTTGACAGAGAGAGATCACAAGTAGGCAGAGAGGCAGGCAGAGAGGGGGGAGGCAGGCTCCCTGCTGAGCAGAGAGCCCAATGCAGGCCTCAATCCCCGGACCCTGAGATCATGACCTGAGCCAAAGGCAGAGGTTTAAGCCACTGAGCCACCCAGGTGCCCAGACAGTGTATTTCTTAAGGAGTAAAGAAACTTGAGACATAACCTGCTGCTTCTTCATTTTGGTCACAAAAATATTTTTCCTCTGAAGTGTGGCATTGAATTGTCTATTGTTTTGTAATGAGGACATTATCTCAGAGAACACACAATTTCTTTCAGATAGTCACCAGAGTAATCATCAAAAGGAAAAGCAGTATCATTTAACGTGTGTACTACATAAATATTGTTTTGAGTTATCTTTGAGGAATTGACTGGATATTTTCAGTGATCTGTTAGGATAGTTTTCTTTCTTTCTCTTCCCTTCAGTAGTATACATTTTTTAAAAATGATTTTATTTTCTTCATTGAGAGAAATGACAAACTCTTTTTTTTGCGGTTTCTTAGAAAAGATTTTTTTTTTAAAGATTCTATTTATTTATTTATTTATTTGACAGAGAGAAACACAGCTAGAGAGGGAACACAAGCAGGGGGAGTGAGAGAGGGAGAAGCAGGCTTCCTACTGAGCAGGAAGCCCGATGTGGGGCTCAATCCCGGGTCTCCGGGATCGTGACCTGAGCCGAAAGCAGTTGCTTAACCAACTGAGCCCCCCAGGTGCCCCTCTTAGAAAAGATTTTATCAAAATGTGACTGTCATAATCTCGAGAGTTGTCAGTGTAATGTCTACTGATAAGGTAGAAGGTTCTAGGATGTGATAGGCATTCCCTCTGCCCCTCGGGGGGCTGGACCTGGCAGCTCCATCAGGTTGCCCAGGGGAATTCCTGCTTCGCAGCCAGGTAAACCGTTGCACGTTATCCAGGCTTGTGGGTGGAACACAAGGAGCACAGATACAGCAGGAGATTTGCTCATATGTAGTCTTTCTGACGGTTGAGAGCTCAGGAACTCAGCGCCCATAAATAGTGTAAATAGGCTAGTGAACTGGAATTTATTTATCTATCTATTTATTTATTTATTTTTAATTTTTAGAAAGATTTTATTTATTGGACAGAGAGAAACACAGCCAGAGAGGGAACACAAGCAGGGGGAGTGAGAGAGGGAGAAGCAGGCTTCCCGCCCCGTGGGGAGCCTGAGGTGGGGCTCGATCCCCAGTCTGGGATCATGACCTGAGCCAAAGGCGGTTGCTAACCAGCTGAGCCACCCAGGCGCCCCGAGTTCTTTATATATTTTGGATATTAATCTTTTATTAGATTAATGACTTGCAACTATTTTCTCCTAGTCAGTAGGTTGCCTTTCATTTCATTGATACTGATCTGCACAGGAGCTTAGTTTGATATAGTTTCATTTGTTTATTTGTGCTTTTGTTGCCTTTGCTTGGGATGTCAAATCCAAAAAAAATCACTGCCAAGACCAATGTCAAGGAGATAACTGCCTGTTTTTTCTAGGAATTTTATGGTTTCAGGGCTTACATTCAAGTCTTTAATCTGTTCTGAGTTAATTTTTGTGTATGGTGTAAGATAGTGGTCCTGTTTCATTCTTTTGCATGTGCTTGTCCAATCTTCCCCACACTATTTATTGAAGAGACTGTTCTTTTGCCATTGTATATTCCTAGCTTCTCTGTCATAAATTAATTGACCTTGTATGTATGGGTTTATTTCTAGGCTCTCTTTTCTGCTCAATTGATCTATATGACTTTTTTTTTAAAATGCCAGTACCATACTATTTTGATTGCTTAGCTTTGTAATGTAGTCTGAAATCAGTGAGCATATCTCCAGCTTTTTTCTGTGAAAAATGCCATTAGGATTTTGATAGGGATTGCATTGAGTCTTAGATTGCTTTGGGTAGTATTGGTTTTTACATTTTGGAACAGCTTCATTGAGATATAATTCACATACCATGTAATGTATCCTTCTAAATTATATAATTTAGTGATGTTAAGTATATTCATACCATTGTATAACCATTACCACAGTCTATTTTTTAGAAAGTTTTATTCACCCCCACAAGAAACCTCTTACCCTGTTGGGAGGATATCCTAATTCCCACATTACTCCAGACTTTGTCAACCTCAGGTTTGCTTTCTGTTTCGGTAGATTTGCTCTTCTGAGTATTTCCTATAAATGGAATCATACAATTTACAGTTCTTTGCGACTGGTTGTTTTCACTTAGTGTCATATTTTTAAGATTTGTCTGTGCTATAGCTTGTATTAGTACCTTTTATCTTTTTACTGCTGAATAATATTCCATTGTATGGCTACACCACGTTTTACTTATCCATACATCAGTTGATGGACATTTGGGTTATTTTCACTTTTAGGCTGCTATGAATAATGCTGCTATGAACATTTGTGTACAAGTTTTTTGTGGATATATGTTTTCATTTTTCTTGAATATTCTACCTAGGAAATGAATTGCTGGGCCTGTTAATGTGTTTTCAATTTTTTGTTTATGTTTGGGAACTGCGTAAAATGGTTTTTGAATTCAATCAGTAGTGTAAAACCTCTAGTTATTTGTGGCTTCCATTAAAAAGCTTTTAATATATATTTTACACAATATACTTATTGTATGTTGGTGCAATAATGTTTTCTGAGTTGAGAGACCTCTCAGTATTATTACCAGCCAGCCCATCTTATGTATTCAAATTATTTAAACTGTTTAACCCTAGTTTTTAATTTCTTGACTTATAACCTTTTAGACAGTTATTGTTACTTTTTTTTTAATAGGAATGGGATGACTTTGGCACCATATGCAGGTGTTTGCTTATAATTTATATGTATAAATTTTAAGTACTTTAAAAAGAATTATTTATGATAGTATTTTTAAAAATACAAAGTTGAAAGATACATTACTGGTTAAAAATAAATGCTTCTTTTCTATTGGAATGCAAACTCTCATGATTTGATTTGTAAGTTTACAATGTTTATAATGAGATTAATAATTTTTAACTGGATTCGCCAAGAAAATTTTTCTTTAATGATGAAGATAATAAAGAAGATAGACTTCAGCAGCAGAAATATCCTTTTCTTCATACTTCTAGATATTTTCATGGCCATCTTTATAATTGACTCCAGGGCCATAATTTGAGGTTATAGTGGTTTGCAGTATAGAATTTTATATATTTGGATTTCATTTGCTTCTTGGGAGTAATTCTGCAAATAACTCTTGTTACTTTTTCTTTATTAATTCTCTCTCTCTCTCTCTCTCTCTCTCTCTCTCACACACACACACACACACACACACACACACACACACTCCCTTTTACTCTGTCTCTCACTGGTTTTGTGAAAGAACATAATTGGATTTCTACTTTGAGCTATCTTTAAATTTGATTCCAAACCATAGTAGACTAACACTGAGTTTTTGGATGGTGACTATGTTGTGGTGATATGATTGAAATCATGCTCCTTGATTTTATTGTATTATCATGTTCAGAATCTAAAGCAGTTAACCCTTAGGTTGTATTGCTATCCATTATCTTCTTTACTATTTTGCATTTATTTATATTATATTTTTTAAAATTATAAAATACTGCATATTTCTTGTGAGAAAAGCATAAGTATAGTAGTATATAAATATATGACAAGAACTATCTCCCAAACTATGATTCTCTACCTTCCAAGTACCACAACTCAGAAAAACTGGTTTCCTATATAGTCTTTATGAAAATTTTCATATATATACAAGCACTTATATTCACATATATTTATTCTAAAAGAAATGGTGTTATTCTGTATCTTACATATGTTTCCACATCCTCCCCCCCATAATTGACATTGGATACTAATGTAACTAATTTCTGCTTTCCTATTTGTTTTGGCAGCCAGGGAGCTCTGAACTCATTTACAATTGCCAGGAGCACGGTGCTCAAATACTTGCCTACTATAGCCACAGTTTTGGGGTTGAATTTGCTTCCTCTCTTTAAAAAAAAATTCTTTTGTTTTATTAGGCCTTCTTTATGTCAGCCATTTAAACAATTTTAGTGACTAGGAGAATTAAATAATTATGATTAATAAGAGAGATATATTTGACCTTATACACCAGATAGTGTTACAGGCTACTCTCTATAATTTTAGTACTTTGGAATCTGTAATTATCAAGGTGATATTTAAGAAATTGCTTTTTCAACATAATAGTTGGTACTGAAGTCCTCCAAAGTGTTACTGTAGTTCACAAAGTCAGGAAAGCTTTTTATTTTAGGAGAACACTATGAAAAAAAAACACACTAATGATTTTCCATTTGCAACATTTGAACAATTTTAAAGTACAAGGTAATTTTTTTAAAGGGCAGTGACCATTTCATCTTTAAGATAAGATTTTGTGCATCTGTCATTCTTGTTGATGTAATGACACTGTTTTTATTCCCTGGCACTGAATTTAAATAGAAAATATATTTCATGGTTTTTTTGTTGTTGTTGTTTTGTTGATGGTGATCTCTCAGTCTGCAGTGTTTTATTTTGAATGTAGTAAATGTTGATTTTATTCCCCTTGGGACTGCTTATCTCTAAACCCTCAGTGCTTCCCTTAAACATGAATTCACAGATGGTGAATCACTAGACTTTTTGTTCAACAGTGGAAGAAGTCACTTAGCAAGGGCCTATCATTGTTTACCATTGTTTGTAGAATTTCTTAGTAGCACAGTATCTGCTTAGCAAGGAGATTAGGTCTAGGACATATCTGCTTGGAAAATTAGGTTAAGATTGATTTTTCAATCCATCAGTTACTAATTAGTGCTCTCGATTACCAGCGGTATTTAAAAATTAACTTTGGAAGATGTGTGTATTGTTAGTTTTCTTTTTTTGGATGATAGGATGCTCATGCATTAAATTCTAGCTCTTGGTTGTGATCCTTTCAGAGAGCAATGAGGTGAATTGTTATCAAGTAATTTTAGTGCTAGGATTCCAGTGTTAAACAGAAAGAGCTAGAACCAGAATTACTGTCCCCACATTCTTGCAGTTGTCAGTGGTTAACTCAGACAACTTTATTTTTAGTGTTTTCTCAGTGGGTCAAGATAAACTTTCTACACCATCCATTAAGTCATCATTTGTTTCACAGACTTGATTAAACAGTTTCTACTCAGAATGTCTTGACATCAGTCACTTCCCATTTGCCCTCAAAATAATGCATTTGCTTCAGCCATGAGTTGCCATTGCCAAGGTCATTGAGGACTTTACCGCTTCCCAGGTTTCACCTGATTTTATCTTTCCTTTAAACAAAAAAGGATTCATTTATGTATTTTAGAGAGAGACAGACAGCACAATTGGGGGGGGGGGCAGAGGGAGAGGAAGAGAGAATCCCAAGCAGATTCTGTGCTCAGTGTGGAGCCTGATGTGGGGCTCAGTCTCACCACCCTGAGATCAGGACCTGAGCGAAACCAAGTCAGAAGTTTAACCAGCTGCACCACCTGAGGACCCCCCGATGTTATCCTTCTGTACCATTTTACATTGATAATTCTCTCCTTCATGTGTTCTCATCTTTTGGTGTATTGTGTACTTTTTTTTTTTTTAATATTTATTTACTTGAGAGAGAATGAACACAGAGGGAGAGGGAAAAGATGACAGCCCCCCCCCCCCAAGCAGGAAGTCTGACCTCAGGACCTGAGCCAAAGGCAGATGCTTAACTGATTGAGCCACCCAGGTACGCCTCGCCTCATGTACTCTTAATTTTATCACTGCAGTTGCTATTCCTTCCCTTTATTCTTTGTTGGCTTTCTTTCCTTTGTTCAGTACTTAAGTGGTTTTCCAGAATCCTGTCCTAAAACCTCTTTGGTTTCCCCTGATGCATTCTTCCCTGGCTACTGTAACTTCATGATTTGCTTGTAACTCTTGAGTCCAACTGGCGATTTCACGGACCCATTAGACTCCAGATCCATTTCTCTTACTGTAGTACCTTGTTTAAACTTGCCTAGTTACCCAAGCCAGAAATTTAGGAACCATTCTTAAATACTTATCATAACTTCCCATATCCAGTCAATCAGATACTAAGTCCTGTTGATTCTTGATTATTTTTTCTTATCTTACTGCTTTTATTGTCAGTATTTCTTGAATCATGAATCCATGTAAATAGGCCTTGTATTAGGATTATTTGCAGGATGCTGGTATGGGAGCTTCTATGCAGAAGGGGAAGGGGGATACTTGATCAGGTTTTGAGATGTCAGAAGAGGAGGTCATCTGCAAGGAGTTCCAAAGAAGGTGTTTCTGTTGTCCTGGCCAGAGAGACCTAGGCATTGTGGGCAGGAGGAGAGAAGGGCTATTTTCAGGAAAGTCTCTCACCCATGTCAGAGACCCTGCAGGCAACATCAAGATAAAACTATACAGTCTAACACCAAAAAGAAAATGGCTTGGCAGAAGAAAGTATTTTAGGGTAACAGAGCAGAACAAAATAAAACAGAAAGAAAACAGAGGGAGTCATGATAATTACATTTAAATAGAGGAAGGATTGTCTTTTAAAACTGAATTTTTTCCCTACAAGATAAACAAAAGGGGTCAAATAAGACATATAGAAGCCTCTTTTTTCTGCTTTAATGTAAAAAAGTAATTTTGGAACTTGAAGCATTGAAAAGTAGTTCTCCATTGTGTCAGTGGTCACACAGAAACTGGAAAATATGTATTGATTATATTATAGATGGAATTATTATTTTGATTATAATAATAATATTAACAATAATATAATGATACTGAATCATTAGATTAACTGAAATATATGGAGGTGGATTCTAGAGGACCTCTAAAGTCTTCTTCAAACATGGTATGTTGAGAGTATCTTTTAGCATAATATTAAAGAAACTCAGGAAGTTTATGGTTTATTAAGCATGAAAATATTTGCAAGAATATACTACTGAATAGACAAAATTTAAACTCCTTTTATATCTGTTTTCTCAGCAGGTATCATAAGTAAAACTTAGAAATTTCTTCTCTACTAAGATTATTAGCTTATAATTTCTTGAGAAATTGCCAGAAAAAAAAGTCTTATTTAGTTTTTATATCCCTTAAAGAGCATCTTGCAACATACAGATTTGAGTCCGGGAGATATATAATCATGAGTACAGTTTATATTTATTTGTTCAAAGCTCTGGTCTCATGAAAATTGCTATATAAATACTTATTTTAACAACTGTTGTTATTAGGGGTTTGTATGAAAGTCTGCCAACGTGGTCCCAATATTTATATCATAGATCAAAATGTTTTGAAAAGAACTGCTTCTCAACTGTGATCTTAGTTGTTTTGAAATTCAAAATGTACTGGGGTTATTTTCACTTAATGCAGTTGAAATAGTTTCTATTGCCAGGTTTTTTTCTTCTTTATTTAAAGACTAGAAGTCCTTGGACAAAGAATATCTATTTCAGACTAATAAGTAAACAAAATGAAATAGGACTTTTTTTTTCTGGAACTGAGGAAGAAATAAAAGCTCTGCCCTTAAACATCAGTATCTTAGTGATCCTAACCCACTCTCGCCAATGATAATAACCCATTATTGAAATTATGCCTCGGCCATAAGATAATTACAGATTCTGGATACCATGCTTATATTAAGTGATCTCACAGGATGCTAAGGTTAGAGTATTTGTCTTAATCAGTTCAGTTGAGCACAACTCAGTTATTAAAGAAAAAGAACTGAAGATTTGAATATTTCCATGAATAAGGTAATTAATTTGTGATTGGTCCATTTTCTGCTTTAGGTTAACAGAAATCTTATTGCTTAGGAATCTTGACACAGGCAATGCAGGTGTTTACATGAATATAAAATTAGCAACTATATTTAGCTATAATTAAAATCTAGAAAGGTATGTAAAACCTGTTTGTCTTTGACTGGAACTTATTCCAAGTTAATGAGACCTCGAACAAGGCACAGAGCATACATCCCTTTTTGAAAAGATGATATTTTCATAATTACTATGTGTGGGTTCGCCAATTTTGACACAGTGACAAAGCAGCAAAAGTGTGGTCTGAACTTTTTCATGTTATGGGTAATTTTTCTTTAAAGTTAAACTACTTGTACAAATACCCTATAGTGTGAGCCAAGAAATTTTACAGAGGTGGACTTAATCTGTGGTGTTGTCCGTAGAGTTTGTACATATTGTATAAAAGCTTTCATTTCTTTTTTAGTTGCCCTGGTCATATTTAGATCTCCTTCCAGTTATTTCTCTGTAACTTCCTGCTAATCTGACATACTTTACACTGTCATAAATTTCTTTTCTGGGGGCAATCTTTTGTTTTTCTAACCCTAATCCCAAGAGGCAAAGTTTGTCTAGCTTGAGGGATTGGAGAGCAATGTTTCTTAATTTCTGAATTTTCTGTTTGCATTCCTCCTTTTCAGATAAGCTAACTGTTTACAGGTCAATACAAATGTTTCATGCCCTAGCGATGGAAGGTCAGTTTAGAGAACAAATGTCACAAATCTACCCACCTCCTGCATCTTCTCAAAGAATGCTAAACTTCCTTTTCTTAACGAGAAATGCTTTCTTTGTTTCAAAAAAATAAAACAAATAAACAACGATACACTCTGCCCAGCCAGAAAGAAAAAGATGTTTTTCCAATAGGGCACTTTTTTTATTCTGATTTTTCGAATTAGGGGAATAAATATCAGTATGATTTTATTATATAGGTTTCCCTGAATATACTTACGTAGATTATGTGCTGTGTTATGGGATATTCTTCTTAAATAGATGTTTTATAACCAGGAAAATTTTGACCCTGAGCCTGATTTAATACTTTTTTTTTTGCTCCTTCTGGGTTTACATAGACAAACTTTGAGTTGTCTCAGTGGAGTCTGTTAGAACCACAGCACTCTGTTTCATGTCCCCTTTCATTCAACATGATGATATAGCTTTAGGGAAAATATTAGTAGATTGTCCTGGAGAATATATTGATGCCTAGAGCAGAAGTATTAGGCAAAGTTAAAGGTACAGTGTCATCACGGGCTGTTGTCTCCATCACAGAATGATGGGATCTGCAACGTTAAAGTCGTGAGTGATCACCAGTTTAGAGTTAGAGCAGATTTCATGGAAGAAGCAGATAAGGATTTAAAGGAGGAAGTTTAAATTTTGACTTATCAGAGGGCATTAGAAGATCATATATTTTAAGGGAACTGCAAATACCCAAAGTCTAGGTTACAGTTCAAAATACTGCATGTTGGTGAGATAGAAAAGGAATTTAACTTTGTTTAGTGAGACAGTAGGTTGAATTGGATAGTTTTTAAGGAAATAGGCAGGTTTTTGTTTATTTTGTAAATAATTGGGTTGTGTTAAAAATTTGTGTTAATTTTGCTGAAGTGGTTATGTGTCTGGATCACAAATATTATTGTATACTTCTAGACACACAGTCATACTTTCTAAAATTGTGTTTTGCATGTATAATTGAGTCCATGGTATCTGTGGTTTGCCACATTTATTGTTTTGTTAATTATTTTCATCATCTTCCTAAAAAGGGCAAGATCACTGGGGAAGTTTTCTTCATGATACTGTGTCACATATGACTATTTATTTGTTTATTTACTTATTTTAAAAGATTTTATTTATTTGACAGAAAGAAACACAGCTAGAGAGGGAACACAAGCAGGGAGAGTGAGGGAGAAGCAGGCTTTCCACCAAGAAGGGAGCCCAGTGTGGGGCTAGATCCCAGGGCCCTGGGATCATGACTGGAGCTGAAGGCAGAGGCTTAATGACTGAGCCACCCAAGAGCCCCCATGACTTTATATTTACATTTGCAAAGGAGGGATATATGTGAATAGAAGCATGGCCACACAGTTGCTAAAAGAAATCAATCCATGCATAGGAAAAGCTAAACCCTATGGAACTATGTATTAAACTCCTTAGTTTTAAGTAAGTATTCATCCTTGTCAAATGACAAAACTAAAACAATTTAGTAAGGGGTTTGATGTCCTTTATTCAAGGGAACACAATCCACGGGGTGGGGGAGTACAGTGCCTCACAAGAATGGAACACTGTTCCAGGGTGATTTGGGAAAAGAGTGAGTTTTATAAGTGTTAGAAAAGGCAAGGTGGAAATAGGGCATGCTTGGCTGGGAAGTGGGGAGATTTCCTCATGAAGCTAGAAGGTCTTTTTTAGGGTAAGGCAAGCTAGCTAAAGCTGTGTTGCATGATGGTGACTGGATTACTAGGCGTCCTTGACAAGGGGACATTTCCATAAAGCAGTCTGATTTTGGCTTAGACTTGTGTGGGCTGGGCCACCAGGGCAGCCTCCATTTGGTAGGTCCCAATTCATGCAAATTACCTTTATCATCACTTTATATCATTTTAAATGAACTCTAAAATTAGTGCTGAAAAACTTTGACTGGTTGAAATGGCTGATATTTATATGTTACTTTGGATCCAAAGAGCCAAAGTAGAGAGTTTCATAGAGGTACAATCATTTTCTGATGGAATTAGGCTTCAGGTATAACAAGGTTTTCAAAATTAATCATCTCTCATCTCAGTGAGTGAGCATTTAAGAAAATATTTTATAACACGTAGGATTAGTTTTACAAACTGTTAATATCCTAATAATAATTCAAAGAACTTTAGAAATGAAGAGAAAATTATGAAAGCTTGGTCTATGCTTAATTATGTATTTGGCTATAAATTAGTCACACATTTATTTTTAGAGGCCTAATTTGTATTTTTTCCCTAGAAGTTTTTTTTAGTTTTAGTTTTTCCATCATGCTTTATTTAAAAAATATGTATATCCTTTCATAATTCTTAATTTATCAGAAAAACTAATTTCATCATAATTTTAATATTTAGTGCTAATGGATTTAAATCTTGTTGGCATAGAATTAGCTAAAGTCCTGGTAAAAAACTTTTTTAAAGATTTTATTTATTTATTTGATAGAGAGAGAGAGAGAGAGAGAGCGCACAGTTAGGCAGAGTGGAAGGCAGAGGGAGAGGGAGAAGCAGGCTCTCTGCTGAGCAGGGAGCCTGATGTGGGGCTAGGTCCCAGGACCCTAGGATCATGACCTGAGCCAAAGGCAGCCACTTAACCGATTCATACACCCAGGTGCCTCAGGGCCTGGAAATTTGTCCATGCCAATTATTGAATTGAATTCTTCTTATTAAATTTTTTTTCTTGAGAATACTATAGTTTAAAGAATTATTTTTGTCTTCCCTAATTACTATGCATAATTTTAATGTAATAAAATTATAGTCTACCTTTTTAAAAAGTAATTGTAGAACTTATATCCTGTTTATTATAAAGCATTTTGTTTTGAAAATGAATGCATTTAAATTTAACAGCTCCAGAGAAAACTTCTATATTCCTCCTTGTGCTTTGCTCCTAGTTCAATGTGAAAAGAAGAGAGGAAATGCAATAATTTAAAAAATGATGGAAATATGATCCACATAGTAGAATGATGCTTGCACTATGAAAGGTAGTTGATACAACTCAACAAGGTAATTCAAGCTTAGCTCTTTGATTAATAACAGAAGATAGACTCTTCTGGGTTAGAGGAAAAGTGTAAGAAGCTGAAAAAAAATAAGATGAGCCAGAGAAAGCAGCCTTCGTGTTGGTGATCAAGAAACCGGGCAGAATGGAGGGGCTGTGGCAGTTTAACAGTAGCAGGAAAAGTTTGGAGAGAAAGCTGTGTCAGTGATGTAGAGTTTAGAGCCACTCAGAGCATGGCAGAAAGTGGGAGACACCTGGGTGGCACTGACTCCTAGGGAAGGGATGAGTGGGGAGAGGAAGCATATCTTTAAAAAAATTTATGTCAAAATGGTGTTCAGTGGTCCATCGCATTGAATCAACACACCTCTATTGAAAACTTATTATTTAGCACACGCTGTGGTGGCACATTTCTCTTTTTCTTTGAACTTGAAAACCTCGCCTTGTTGATCTTCGCTATGGGTCACTACCCAGGTTCTGTTTTACTGATTAAATAAATGGTAACGAGACTTGGGTTGACTTCTTCTGTTTTACTGCACTTACTTAATTGTTCACTTTGTCAAACTTCCACCCCTTCCACGAGATTAAGGGAATTAGTGGTTACAGTGTCATGTAATTCTATTCAGTTTGAAAAGTTACTGAGGCATACATTTCCCTGCCTTTTTAACCTTTGTTTATTTGTTAGAAACATTATCCCTTAGGTGGATGATGTATCAACATTTCTTTTGCCTGAAGTCCAGTAAAATCAAAACCTTATTTAATTTAAAATGTTATAAGTCATATTCACGTTAATGTTCTTTCCTTAACATTTAATTGGAGATTTTTTCTCAGTTAGCTCACCAAAATGTTACAAGGTTCCTCTGTGGCTGTCTGCTCTTCGAACAGAGAGGCAACTAATTAGAATAATAGAACAGCATGATTGTCATTCCTGCATTTTTTATGGGTTGTTTTAAAAAAGGATTTTTTTAAGGGAGCTGTACCAAAAATATATTATATTATTAAATATTAGACCCATACTCTTCCTTAAGGCACTTTTTCACCTCATTATCCAGACACTCCTTTATTTTCTGTCATAATTCCAATCAAGAAATGGAATGTTTTCCCAAGTTAAGAAAACCTCTCATGTATAAAAATTCAAACTGCTAAAGCAAATATAACAGGGGGTGGCTTTCGATTTGACAAAAGATCTACAGGACAAAAGAATTTCCTGAAGATTACTTTAAATATACAGCTAGCATCAAGTCAAAGAATGTTCTAAATTTTAAATGTGTTCTTTTATGGGCACACCTGTTCTTAATATTCCTATGTAAATGGTAACTACTTACATGTGTGTCCCGATGTGGTGGGTCAATGAAAACTGGCTTGTGAATTACTCACGTTTGGTAATGCTGGAGAAAGATCAAGATGGTTAGGTCTACTCTTTCTGTATACTCTTTGTCCAGCCAACCTCTCATCCTCTTTCCATCCCAGGCCCAGAGGAGAAGACGGGAGGGGAAGCAAATCTCATTCTAAGAAGCTCACTCCATAGAAAAAAGGAAACACTATGGGATTGACACTAATTTTCTTTCTCCTATTCTGGTTCTTGATACCTTTAGAGTTGAGATATTCTATTGTCAGTAAACTGACATGTTTAATTGGATCCTTAAAGCCCATAGGTTTTATAGCAGTCATTTCTGTGAATTGTGACTCCACTCACTCTTGTTCTTCATGAAATAAGGTAATGGTTTTCCAGGCATTTCATGGAGAGCAGAATGTGAGCTCCTTCAAAGTAATATATTTATGGCACCTAGTACTTGAACCATATAATAGATGCCCAAATAAAAGATGACATATATTGCAATTATTAGACTTTCTGAGGGACTTTATTGTTTAAATACCTGTTAAGAATGTAATCTTATTTATGGTAATATTATTACTATTAGTTCAACAATCTTTTTTTTTTTTTTTTTTTTTTAGGATTTTACTTCTTTATTTGACAGAGAGAAACACAGCAAGATAGGGAACACAAGCAGGGGGAGTGAGAGAGGGAGAAGCAATCTTCCCGCTGAGCAGGGAACCCGATACGGGACTCGATCCCCGGACTCTGGGATCATAACCAAAGGCAGACAGACACTTAACGACTGAGCCACCCAGGCACCCCTCAGTCTTTAATAACTGCTTACCATATGACAAAGACTGTGCTAGTTATTTTACCGCTTGTATTTCACTTAGTCTCAACACAAATCTATGCAATATGAGGTATTATTAAAATATTCATTTTATATGTAAATAAGATTAGTCTCTTGCTCAAGGTTACTGGGTTGACTCAAAACTTGCCACATTATCATTGACTCATCTTCTCTGTCACTAGCTCTTCCACTGTCCCCTCACTAATAGAAGATTTAAAAACTGCAGTCTTTCATTCATGCCTGTTCTAGTGAAGATATATTCCATTCATTATTTTTTAGTTTCAATACACTTGTGAGCAGTGCAAGCTGATGATCTGTTCCTCAGTTGGGTGGAAAATTAACCAGAACCAGAAGAGAGAGACCTCAGGGGAAATACATACAATTTTGAGATACACTTTGTTTTGTTTCAGTGTTAAAATTTAACTTTTAATACCTTTGCAATATTTACTCAACTGTCCATGAAAGATAAATCTTCTACCTCATTTCACAAGAGGGCAGCACTTTCTTTTAAAATTTAAAGTATGACTCAAAAAATACGGTCAAATTAACTTTTTGTCAAGAAGTTAAGCGTGAGTGGTTTACAGAAAAAGGACTGGAACCTCTCTTTGAGGAAATTTGAGTAAGAAAAGTATAAAATCATTAAAGTAACTTGGAATCCCTTCAGCAAATGGAAATATTAAAATAACCCCTAGAATTATTTTATTTGAGAGTTGAATGAGATTAACTACTTTGGTAACTTCATAAATATGTGTGTCTGTCAAGATCGTGGCTTTTTCTTCAATTGTAAAAATCACATTAAGGATGTAAAATTTTAATAACTTCTAATGGTTTTATTTCTGTTAATCAACAACTATTGAACAATGTCTGTATGTTTAGCATTCTATTGGTTATTTGGAGGACAAATAAATTAAACTTTTTTCCCTTTTCTCTGAAAGAGCATACCGCCTATTGGGGTCGGAGGGAAAATAAATTGATAAAACAATCTGAAAACAAAACAAGGCAGGATGTTAGGAGATGGAGGATAACAGTGCAACACGATAGAGAGGAGGTACTATGAATAGGAAGTTGTTGAATTAAAGCTATAGTACAACACTTTGAGCAGAGCAGGGAAAGTGAATTGGACTTTGTTGACTGGATAAAATGTCCATGGATAGGAAAAAGGGAGGCTATTGTTTAAGAAAAGAGAATCGTATCAGTGGAGAAAAAGTAAAGTGTGTCTTGGAGAAAGAAAGGCATATCCTTGAGAATATTGTGAAGAAATCATGCCTGGAATGTATAGTGAGGGCACTAGCCATATATAACTCTCTACATTAAAATTAAACAATTAAAATTTAGTTCCTCGGGGGTGTCTGAATGGCTCAGTCTTTTAAGCGTCTGCCTTCAGCTTGCATCATGAACTTAAGATCCCATGATCCAGCTCCACATTGGGCTGCCTGCTCAGAGGGGAGCCTTCTTCTCCTCCCTCTACTTCTCCTGAGCTTTTCCCTCTCTCTCTGTTTAATACATACATAAAATCTTTTTTGAAAAATTTAGTTCCTCAGTCACAGTAGCGACATTTCAAGTATTCAATAACCATCCTACTCTTTTGGGTATCAATGATAGAGAACATTTTCATCATTGCAGAAAGTTCTATTAGATAGTGCTACATTACAGTTTAGATATTTCTTATATGGAGAACATTAAAGAAAGGTAGAGAGCTGATATGATAGTATCAAAAACTCTTGAATTTTAAAAGCTGTAAGCAGGGAATGAGCTTTTTATTTATTATTGTTGCATGTTTTCTATGGGCCAAATACAGTTTGCCAAATATAAGGGTATTGTACACATGTTCTAAAAAAGTCATAGTTAATTTACATTTGAAATTAGCTATTATTGTACTTTTAAAAAAGATTTTATTGGGACGCCTGGGTGGCTCAGTTGGTTAAGCAACTGCCTTCGGCTCAGGGCATGATCCCGGAGATCCGGGATTGAGTCCCACATCGGGCTCCCTGCTCTGCCGGAAGCCTGCTTCTCCCTCTCTCACTCCCCCTGCTTGTGTTCCCTCTCTGGCTGTGTTTCTCTCTGTCAAATAAATAAAATCTTTAAAAAAAAAAAAAGATTTTATTTATTTATCTGACAGAGAGAAACACAGCTAGAGAGGAAACACAAACAGGGCGAGTGAGAGAGGGAAAAGCAAGCTTCCTGCCAAGCAGGGAGCCTGATGCGGGGCTCGAAGCTGGGCTCAATGTGGGGCTCGGGCTCAATCCTGGGACTCCCAGATCAAGACCTGAGCTGAAGGCAGACGCTTAATGACTGCGCAGACGCCTGTATTGTACTAGTTTTATAGGTGAAGCAATAGAGGGGGGGTAAAATATGTGGCTTTTTGATTAAAGTTCATTTTGAAGAGAATTTAGTTTGGTTTGTCAGGCTAATTGAAAACAGAAGAGAATTTGAGGACAGAGAGCTTCAAGAAGTGCGGCTTGGATCAATTCTGTTAGGAGGCGAGTGACAGAGCTGTAGCAAGAGGGTATCAAACAATGTTAAGACATTTTGATATTTTAATAGTTGGTCATTGAAGTATATTGGTGATTCCAAGTTGTGTGAAGTCTCAACATTTTATGAACTTAACAGCCAGATACATTCAAATCCAATGACTATTTTTTGGTTGTCTGCTATCTGTCGGGGACTGTTGTAATCTGGGGGTATATCGGGGAACAAAATGGGAAACACATAATAAAAAGCTCATTCCTTGCTTACAGCTTTTAAAATTCAAAAGTTTTTGATACTATCATATCAGCTCTCTACCTTTCTTTAATGTTTTCCATATAAGAAATAGCTAAACTGTAATGTAGCACTATCTAATAGAACTTTCTGCAATGATGAAAATGTTCTCTATCATTGATACCCAAAAGAGTAGGATGGTTATTGAATACTTGAAATGTCACTACTGTGACTGAGGGACTAAATTTTTCAAAAAAGATTTTATTTATGTATTAAACAAAAAAGATTTTATTTATGTATTTCAGGAACCACTTCACTAATGTAATGGATATTTTATTACTTAATATTGCTTTTTAATAATTAGTGATCAGTGGTGAACTTTTTAATAATTTATATATACTTGTTAAAATTGTGTGGCTAATAATAGCCAGTGTTAACACTTTATAAGTTCAGAACATTTTGGTGAAAATATGCAGGAATTTTAAGAGAACATACATATTCTTCTGAAAATAATCTACTATAATAATATATTTTTCAGAGTTTTTATTGATTTAGGGGGAATATATGAAAACACTCCTGGTAATGCATAGAATTGTATTAAATTCTCAATTGTGTGGGGTGCCTGGGTGGCTCAGGTGGTTAAGCAACTGCCTTCGGCTCAGGTCATGATCCTGAGATCGGGGATCGAGCCCCGCATAGGGCTCCCTGCTCGGTGGGAAGCCTGCTTCTCCCTCTCTCACTCCCCCTGCTTGTGTTCCCTCTCTCGCTGTGTTTCTCTCTGTCAAATAAATAAAAATCTTTAAAAAAAATTCTCAATTGTGCTATAATTAAAATTATCCAACTATTAGTGAATTTTTGTTGAAACTAATGACCAATCAACTCTATTGTGCCGGTGAATGTCTTTCTTGATAAGAGTATTTGTGTTTACTGTAGTGTAAGAGGTTCCTTTTACAAAGGAAAATCAAAGTCTAGACAAGGGTTCAAGTGTCTTTTTCTGGGTGAAGCAGCTAGATAAGTGTTAGTACAGATCAGATCACATCCAGGTGTCTTGACTCTGAGTGTTATTGTTTCTTATTTATGCCATGAAAGATATAATATATTAGGGCTGGGATGTAATAATATAAATAAACTAGTTCAAATGTAACATTATTGCTTTCTCACATTAAGATGGTTCTATATTGCTTTTTAGGCTATTATAGTAGTACTAGGATCTGATTCATAATTTCTTTTTTTTTTAAAGATTTTATTTATTTATTTGACAGAGAGAGATCACAGGTAGGCAGAGAGGCAGGCAGACAGAGGAGGAAGCAGGCTCCCTGCTGAGCAGAGAGCCCGATGTGGGCCTAGATCCCAGGACCCTGAGATCACAACCTGAGCCAAAGGCAGAGGCTTTAACCCACTGAGCCACCCAGGTGCCCTGATTCATAATTTCTAATAAGAAAGTGATGTTCTTTTTTTTTTTTTTAAGATTTTTTTTATTTATTTAACAGTGAGAAACACGGCCACGGGGGAGTGAGAGAGGGAGTGAGAGAGGGAGAAGCAGGCTTCCCGCGGAGCAGGGAGCCCAATGTGGGGCTCCATCCCAGGTCTCTGGGATCATGACCTGAGCCGAAGCCAGTTGCTTAACCAACTGAGCCACCCAGGCACCTCAAGAAAACTGATGTTCTAATGATAGAAGTTCTTATGATTCTGAGCCATAATCACTTCTATAACAATATGTAGTATTGGCTGGAAGGTGGTTAAGAGGCATTTTAAAAAATATATATGCTACAGCTAAACAGAGCAACCAATGGCTCTGGGAGGAGGAATAGATATGGATGAGAAGAGTCAAAGACTTTAAAAATTTTTCGAACTATCCTGAAGCAACATTTAGATTGCATTTAAATTTTCTAAATTTGTTTTGTGTTTTCCAGTGTTGTGCAGTCTTTGTGGCATCCTTAATAACATATGTGCTGTGCTTTGAATCTATTAATTAATGCCAGGCTTTAAATTTAGGAGTGTGTGCTTGTTTTTTGTATATTGCCAACAGTCATTCTAGTGATTGATAAGCCTAGTCATCAAGATGGGTATTATAAGTCTGATAAAAGAGGAATCATAATTGAAAAATGAAATCAATGTTATTATATGGCTCTCATTAATTATAAAGGTATTTCTGAAGTGATATTTTAAAAAAAATATTTGTTCAGTAGCAACATCACTTAGATATTTGTTCAGCTTCCCAAGCTTATGATCTGGATGCCGATACTTGTCCTAGAAGCATAAATATTAGTTCAGTTTTGTGCTTTTAAAATCTCTATTACATTGTATTCATTCCATATTTTTATGTTAAAGTTAAAACACCTGCCAGATCAAATTCTGGATTTATTTGTTTATTTAAATTCAATTCATTAACATATAGTGTATTGTTGGGTGCCTGGGTGGCTCAGTGGGTTAAAGTCTCTGCCTTCGCCTCAGGTCATCTCAGGGTCCTGGGATCAAGTCCCACATCAGGCTCTCTGCTTGGCAGGGAGCCTGCTTCCCCCTCTCTCTGCCTGCCTCTCTGCCTACTTTGTGATTTCTCTCTCTGTCAAATAAATAAATAAAATCTTAAAAAAAAAAAAACCCATATAGTGTATTGTTAGTTTCAGAGGTAGAGTTCAGTGATTCATCAGTTGCACATAACACCCAGTGCTCATGATATCACATGCAAAGTCTGGATTGAAATTGTGCTTTAAATTCCTGGGTTTAGAAAAGTTAAAGTAGAGCTAGACATTATAAACCCCCCTCTGTTACAAGATATGGCCCTAAAGAAGAATGTGCCCGAGCTCTGTTTCTGATGGTTGCTTTTGTTGTAGTGGTACATCTCCTTTTGTTAGAGCAACCTTTACAACACATGAAGCATACCTCTCCAGACATGAGAAGCAGGGCTGCCTTCCTACTATTTCCTCTCTAGCTACTCTAACTTAGATCCATGAACAAAATTGCTAATTGTGTCACACCATCTCTGCAGTCAGTAGTAAACCTTGGCACTCACTCAGCCAGCCCCTTTGGTTGGATTACACAGCTCAGATTGAAAGAGGAAATGATTCTTCAGTTACCTTCAATAAGCCAGGGTAGATATTCTTTTGTGGGCATCTGTCAACTGATTGTTATAAACATTCCCCCAAATTATATACCATAGAATATCAACTGTTAGATAGGTACCAAAGAGAAAAGTTTGAATGGTATACTGCCTATTTTAGACACAAAGTTACTATTTAAGTAAGCTGGAGTTACTAGTTATTGAGTAACTTACAAGAACAAAAAGGCTTTGTCTCCACTTTAGAAAAGTCTACCATTGACAAGCCCACTGCTGTTGAAGGCTTATTTCTATTGAGGGCTGATCTGGTAGGATGTCAGACCATCTGGCACCTCAAAACTTCTGAAACTTTCAGAAGCAAAAAGGATCGTCTGTGGTGGCATTTACCTTCCAATCTAATTATGCCGATACTAAAACAATTAGATAACTGCCCGGAAAGATAAATATGCTTTAGTTGGGACTTTCCCATCTATTTATTGAGTTAATTTTGGGTGGAAAAAGTATCATGTGCTTGTAAAATTTTCATGCACTATAAAATACTGAACATGTCTTATTCAGGACACTCTGATTTCCAGTCCCTTTCTCAGAGGTGACCGTCATTGCTGTCTCCTTAACACATCTTTCCAGAGATATTATTTGTATTTCATATAATGTACTTTTGCATAACTGTATCAAGCCCCCGAATTTAGCGTAGATATACATATCCTACATACATACTACATACTATATACATTAGAGATTATTTCTTATGAGCACATAGAAACCATCTCCCTCTTTTCATAGTGGCACAGCATTCTGTTGTGGGAAATCTACCATAATTTATTTACATAGTTGTCTATTCATGGACATTTAGATTGTTTTCAGCTTTTTGCTCTATCAGATAGGACTTACTGAGCTCCTTGTACCTATGTCTATACACATGTTTGCAAATTAGATTTCTAGGGATAGGATTTTTGACTCACAGGTTATAGGCATTTTAATGTATGACAAATATTGCTAAATTACCCCCACACACACACTTGGCAGATTTTTAAAAGTCAATTCTGCTGCTTCTAATAATCTCTGGGAAATGTAATGGCTCAACTTAGTTCTGTGAAACATGGGAATTCTTCATTCTGTGATCAACCTATTGATTTTATTGTAAACTGCATAAGAGGTTGCCTGGGCTCACTGTGTATCGTGTACTTTATCAGAAACTTTTGGAGAATAAACAAAGACATAATGTAGAACTCATTGCTCATAGTAAACATATGAAGGAAATGAGATAAAAGCTCAGAAAGTAAATATAACTAAAGATACTCAGGGAAAAAAGACGATGATAGACTGTCTTTCGGAGGAGCCATATTTGTAAGTCTAAGTGGCTCAAGTGGTAAATGTACTGACAGGTTATTGATGAGACTAGTGAAGGTGAATCTTGATGAGGGAGTGAAAGAAAGTGTGGTGTGATTTGGCAGAGAATTCCGAAATGGATGCTAAGCAGGGAGATGGCAGGATGGCGGGGCACCATGTAAGCAGGAACACTGCCCTGATGGTGTAGCGGGCAGGCATCAGAAAAGCCCCTCTGCTTAGGGTGACACACAGAAGCATAGCTGACCTCCCTGGGCCAGTGTGAGCTTCCTCTGGGTTCACTTAATGTCCAGTTCCTTCAATACATTCACATTACAGGGGTAATGCCCTCCTGGGGATAATATCAGTTTTTTACTTGTGAGTAAAAACAGCATCTACAACTTTGATCTTTGACATGTTCCCTGTTATTAAAATTTGTGTTTTAATTTTGGCTTTAATTTTCTAAAGCTGGATAGCTGAAGAAAATTAGAAAAGCCTTTCCAAAACCTTTAGAAAAGCTGTAAGAACTTTCTCCAAAGCCCTCTGTGATTTAGTTGTGTATCCCACAGGCTTGTGCTGTCAATAGACATCTGGAATTCTGAGGCTTGGCTGGCTGGGATGGTTTCACTCTTGTCTGATGCTGCATATTTTTTAGGAAGGATATGGTTTTGGAACATTAACTTGTCTTGGCATTATTTTTAGTCACCAAATAAAGAGCTCTCCGAATCATTAAATATTTAGAAGTTTGCCGAAGGATGACCCCTGCACCTGGCGGGCTAATTCAGAAGCAGATTTCTCTTCCTCAATCCTTACCTCACCCATCCACTCCCCTTAAAAGTGAAAAAGCTCTTTGTGCCTTTTAAAATGTCTTGTAGAATCTTCTGGCTGTAGGTTATGGAAATTTAAAAAAAATATCGAAGTTTTTTCTTACAAAGTATAATTTTTATTTCCCAAGTGGCACCTGTATAATTATCAGAATAGATGACATTATTGAAGAGATGAACGGTAAAAATAATTCTTTGTGTACAAAGCATATTGCCTGAACTTTCTGGGATAAAAGGAGAGTTCCGCCTTTCATCAGGGGGCTCAGGCCTCCATTTTAGGTTGAACCCTCTGCCCTTTAGGGCTGTATATTACTTTAAATGGTTACCAGCTGACAGACTCTGTTGCTGGCTGGTGCTAGCTAGAGAGCTGTAATGTCCTGAGTAGACTCCTCTTACTAGAACTACAGCAGCCTCAGACAAGGAATTGAAATCTCAGATCACGATTTGGATCTTGAAGCTATTTTATTTCTGAATTATAAATCCAGAGTTGGAAGAGTTAGGCAAAAGAGAATTGTTTATGTTCTTTTCAAAGCCTTATAATTGGGATCTTTCCTTAAGTCCAAATGGGTTTATAACAAGTGCATTTTTCTCCCCATGCCTGAAGCTCTTGATTTTCAATGAAGCCATGATGTACTGATTTATTTGTAATCACCTATTGACCTCCGTATGCTTCACTTTAGAGGTTCCCAAGAACCTTTTCTTCTCTTTTCTTTCCTTTTCTCTTTACATAGACCAATGTAAAAAGAAATCCATTAGGTTTTGCATAGAAAACATACTTTATATATCTTTACAGTTTTTAAAAATCTGAACTTTATGTTTAGACTACTCTATGGGTAAGACATAAATTGCCTTTCAGCAGAACATTTACAATGCTCTTTTTGCTTATATTTGACTGAACCCTAGAGAATGTCTTGTTGCTTTGATGAAATTGCCAAATAAGTAAGTCATCTTTTAATAGATTAAATGAAATATAGTTTTTAGACATAAAAAGTTTTTAATTAGCCTAGCCTTTGAAAGTTTTTTTGCCAGAACCATATATACATTTAGCTCTTTTCATTTTGGCAATGGCATGTGTTGTTATTAAGTAACTTAGATTTAGATTTTATTGATTCCATTATTGAGTTTTCCTGTGCTTCTCTCTGGTTCTGTAACATGTGCTTCCTCATGGAATTGTATGTCCACGACGGAGACATGGACTGTTTAGCTGGGGAGCCCTGGCATATTCAGTGTTGATCCCTTGTGGGGATCGGAACTGTTTTGTTTTCTGCCACCTCTTGAGGACTAGTGCTCAATTTGTTTGCATACTAGTTTAGACTGGCAAAATGTCAACTACTTCAAATTTCATCATCCAGTTTATTGAGTCTCTCTGGTGATGTACTGCTTTCACTGGAGGCCTCTATTTTTTGTGTTAATGATTGCAAGATTATAGGAGATGATGTATCAAAGAGGTGCTTGGTAAAAACAGAAATGGCTGTGGAGATGTAAGCTGTATTACCAAGATGGTATTTTGTATATAGAGTTTAAACTGAGAAAGTTACAGATATCAATAGGAAAGAAAAGATTTCTTCTAAAATATTTATTTATTTAAATATTTAAATATGTATTTAAAATATTTTTATTAAAATAAAAAGAAATTTACAGATATCAAATAACAATAAAATGTGCTTACAGTTATACAAATAATTAACTTTTGTATTTTGTAAGTCTCACTTCTAATCTGTCACTCAGTTATCAAAGAGCATAGCACTTCTGACTAATATATTAAAGATTAGCTATTTGAATTTTATAGAATTTTTTTGGATTTTTAGAAAAACAATTTGTCTTTAAAACTCTACATTTTTAATGTCAATTACATGTCAGTAAAATAATATTTTAGTTGCTTTTCAGTGTTTTAGTGAGAATATAGTTACCCTGTTGTTAAAATTAGATGAAAATTAACTTTTTTTTCTTTGGAATGGTTCCATATGGATCCACTGAGTACTTTTTCCCTTTTTCCTCCTAAAGAGAGTGTCATCATAGCTAAGTTGGTCAGTATCTTGGTTTTTGGTATCTTATAACTGCAATTCGGGAGCTTTGTCTGAGTCTTTGAGCAGAGGATGTCTGGTTCTGAGAGTGCTTGGTATAGAGACTTACTAGTTTCAGGTGGGAACATATTCTTCCCCTCTTTCTTATCCTGTCTTTGTCTCTTCTAGGACACAGGTACCTGTCATGCTTTGGGGAAGATTCTCTAATATGCAGGATGATGCTTCTTTTCCCTGATAAAATTAGCCTTGTCTAAAGATAGAGGATATTTGGAGTTCTGGTAATAGTCTATCATTTTTGCTCTGGTTTAAGAACAGTTTAAATATAAGACTCTATTTTAGAGAAAGACTATGGTATTCTCTGTTGTTCCACAGAGTTTTTATTTAATTCATTCTTCTGATATGTGCACAGGGGGACTGCATGTTTGCACGTGTCTCTGATCACAATCATCCAGCACCCTGGGTGGTAGTTGGAAGTTTGCCCAGCTGAGAAAGATTGTTCTTTTTGCTCTCTCCTTTATTTATTTATTTTTTGTGGCAGTGGTGCTGCTGGTGGTAGTGGTGCTGGTGGTTCCTTTTGTCTTGTATTTATGTAAAAAGTTTATTTGTTGCTGCTGAAAGAGCTCAGCATGTGGCCCCAGAGCCCTCACAGATCTAGGTCAGCCTGGTCAGTTTCTGTATGTTTCTCTACTCCATTTCTGATGATTGGTCTTTTTGATACAAACTACACAGATTAATTTTACTTATACGTTTCTGAGTAATCATTAATTTACCACACCTGTTTCTGAAATTAATTGTGTGCGTGTGTATAAATCTGATTTGGGCACTTTGAGGTGAAATACATTCTGCTAGAAATCTCATAAAGCCATTTCCCCCTAGAGACATGTTGGTTTTATGAATAAATGATGAAAATATTTTAAAAGCTTGTTAAATTTGTATAGATTCACATATGTAAAACACATGCTATTTAAATACTGATATGAAAATAAGCTGGGAAGGAAAGGGAGAGAAAAGTGGTTAGCAAATCCAAAAAATAATAACTATATTGTATAGTGTTCTCCAATAGGTTTTTTTTTTCTGTTGCTAATGGAATCTCTTTCTCCATATGATTGAGTGCTAACAATTTTGGTATTTAGATATTCAAATAGCCTTTTAGGAGATACATATTCTAATTTCAGGTTTTTTTTTTTTCCTTTGCTCTATGCCCTAATACAAAAAGTAAACTTAGTTATATTAAGATTAACATCATTCCGTGTGTGATGTGTCACCTTTAAAAGCATTATATATTTATGATGAATTTCTGCACACCACGAGAGAAATATATTTCATATGGACATATCAGACTTTTATTGGTATACTAAATAGCTATGTAATGCAAAAAGCAAACCACATTTTTGCCTTGGAATGATGTTCATAATATCATTGCCGAGAATATATAGTTTGGATTGAACATTTTCCTTTAAACCAATTACACTTAAAACTTTGCAGAAGTTTTTTTGTGAGTGGCAGTAAAAATTTAACATCAAAATCTAACATAGAAAGTAATTGGTTATTATTCACATTTTGGGTATCTTCATTTAAATTTGACTTCTTATAAGCAAATCCTCCACATGAAAACAGTCTCAATGACTTTTATCAATGAGATAAACTTTCAAGTATTTTCTCCATCACTTCACTGTTCAGATCTTTTTAGAAAGTGTACAGCTGATCACGCATAATTGTATTTGATGTTTTGCGTTGTTTTGTACACCCACCCCCCTTTTATTTTCATGGGTGGACTCCAGAGT
The DNA here is from genome assembly GCA_004023965.1 of Spilogale gracilis. NCBI lineage: Eukaryota > Metazoa > Chordata > Mammalia > Carnivora > Mephitidae > Spilogale > Spilogale gracilis. The sequence continues at coordinate 20,561 of PITA01002590.1, read as the reverse complement.
GGAATATGGATCCCATGATCTGTTCAGGGGACCGAGACAATTGGAGAGATACCACAGGGTAGTTTGGGGAAGGGAGGCCTCCGGGAAGTGGGAGTGAGCTTCGCTTCAAACTGTGTGAAGGGTGGTGGAAGGGAGGATGCTGATTAAAATAATAAACAACTGCTGGAAAGAGAAGTGGATTACCACACTGCTGTCAGATCAGTGAGGGGAACTGCGAAGCGCCTCCCGCTGCCGTCCCCAGCAGCAAACTCTGCAGAGGGGGCTGGTGGATCTGTTGCTGGAACTTTTACTCGGGACAGATAGAACAACTTTTCAGACAACTTAGTTCTCTTGCACTGATAGCATCCCTTAGGCATAGCCTGACCTAGGGAAACGGACTGAAACTAGCTTGGTGGTTGCCATAGCAACGCAGACTGCGGTGTCTGGGAGAGTACAAGCCGGTGGCCTCTTGTCCCCGTGTTTGGGTGTTTCTTCAGAGGAGAGCACACTCCTCGCTGTTCGAACTCTACATAAGTCATGCTCTTTGAAAGCTGGCTCTTTACCCAGGATTTTTTTCTTTTTCTTTTTCTTTCTGAAACCAGTCTGAATGGAGGAAGTTGGTAATACTTGGCCTTTTTTTTTCTTTTTTTCTTTTCTTTCTTTTTATTATTTTTTTTTTTTTTTTTTTGCCTTCTCTCATGCAAGTTTCCAGGATATAGCTTCTTTTTGCTGTGTGTAATTGAGACCAAACTCTAAGCTTGGGGCCCAGGAGAGAACGGTTGTGGGCTGCAGGTCATTAGTGAAGTGAGCAGAAGGGGATCCTGGGCTTCCCAAAGAAGAAGGAGACCATGCCAGCCTTGTGGAACAGAGCTACCAGAAATTATAGAAGCAGGTCTATTCCTTGCGAACTCTGAAGTCCATGAAAAGACGGACCCACGGTGAGGGGGCTAAAATGTCCCAGCGCAAGCTGCTGCTGCTCATGGACCATAGCTCAAAGGCAAGGCTTGTAAAGGATTTTACAAAGGATTTTAAAGTATAGCCAGAAAAAATAGGGATTTTAGAAGTTAAAAGCTGTTGTCTGAAGGAAGTTCGCCGGAAAGATGTAGGCTTCAGGGGCTACTGGACGATGATTGGTTTGAACTTCAGCTTACGGGAATTGCTGACAAAATTTGAAAAGGTATGCAGAAAAGTAGATTTCATGAATGTGCCTTTTTTCCTTCCTTGTCTGTTTTTTTAAATAACTATGCTTTTACATGGCAGATATTCTATTGACTCTGATTATTTAATTTCTAAGGCATATTTGATTTGATGTCCTCTTTTACATTTTTTTTTCAACTAAAGAGCAAATTAGCCGTTCTTTCCTTTGGTCAGGAGGACTTCTCATGATGCCTGTCAGTTTTAGAATTCCACATCAGAAGAGATCTTTGTACTCAAGTCGACTGGTAATTTAATTGAAAGTTATTTTGGAAAGAAAAAAAAAAAAACAACAACCCAGCAACAACACTGGGTTTTCATGCCAAAGTCTGACTTCATCAGGCATAGGTTCTGATTTCCAGACCCCTCAGATTCCCCTCCCTGCAGTTGGTGGAGCACTGCCTTCCCCAGCTTTCTGAAGATTCAGTTCTGAGCTGGGAGAAGATGCCTCCCAGTGACAAGGGCACATCCGTCCTTAAACGGTTTCTTTTTTATTTCTGAGTGTCTGTTTTATACGTGGAGAGCTTGCATTTACTGTGAAGCTTAGCACTTGGATCATTAATTTTGCTCTTAGTTCTTTTTTTCCGTAGGAAAGTTCTTGGCACACTCTAGGATTGAGCCCAGCCTGCCAAAGCTACCTTACATTTATAGTAAAAAAAACAGAAAACCTCAACGTGCTGCTCATGGGCTCCTGCCCTTCCTTAGCCTGTGGATGCCTAGCACTTACCTTCTTTCAACTTCTAGTATGTAAAGAAAAAGAAAGAAGCGAAGTAATTCCACGATGTGCATAGATCAATTATTTATCAGTTGTTGAAGATGTGCTCAGTGGCTTTCACCGTGAATACATTGTGATTCGTTACAAGTACAAATATGAGCAAGACTGTATTGAGTCATTAACGAATAATAGGCTTTTTCTTACGAAACTACAATTGCCAGAGGAAAAAGGCATAAAACCATGTCATTTGAAAAATTGAGAAGCTTTTCCAAAACAATCGCAGTCATTGCTTCCCTCCTGGTGATAGGAAAGTATAGTGGGAAGAGTATGGAGAACTGAAGAATTGGCTTCTCTTGGCTGGCAGCTCCCCCTTCCCATCTCTCCTGCGCCCCAATTGTAGTAGTAAGAATTGCAACACAGGACGCACTTTGACCTCTCGCTTTCGTGTGTTGTTAAGCACCTAAGTTCCTGAGAATAGGAACCTTCCCACTTGCTCACCATTTAAAAGGGTCAGAGGAGAGAGAGTTATCTTTTGTATGGCAGCTGGAAACAGTAGGTGACAAACTTTATGGCCATAAAGAGGTCTGTTAGCTTGGTTTGTATAGATTTGTCTGTTTCTTCCTAGAAAGGTATAGGGCCTGTGTTACATGAATCATTCATTACTTAGACCCCCTGGGAGGCAGTAACTGGGGGCAATAGCTGGACTTTTGTATTGTAATTGCTGCTATTAGTCTTAAAAGCCTAGGTCAGATACCAGCCCTTAGTAACCTGCCCCAGTCTTCTGACCATTTTATTGGTGAAGTTACATGTTCTGGTCATATTAGGATATATCCTCTTTTAACTCCCAAATCTTACCATCTGCCTATTTCCTATTCTTATTTTAGTAGTTGAGTTGACAGTAAAAGAGGTCTGCTGGCTTATTCCTATCAAAGGCTTGATTTGGGTTTTTGGGTTTTTTTTTTTTTTTTTTTGAGACAAAGGCAAATTCAAAGAAACAATCCTACTGCCATTCACAATCCCAAGTTCTCCGTGTATGTTTACTTTTGTGTTAGACACCTTTATAAAAATGTGTGTGAGAGTTAATCTCTTTGCCATATTTCGTTTGTAGAAAGTTGTCATACATGAATACATTTTTCTCCAAGTCAAGTATTTAAAAAAAAAAAACCAACCCTTTGTGTATTTTCACAAAAGCTGTCTCCTATAGCCTTTGCTATGTTGATTCATTGCCAGGAAAACTGGTGTTATGGAAAGGTACCACGACTGCACACCTCTCAAATACAACTGCTTCCCTTCCCCCAGCTCTGAAAGCAATCATGCCATTTTTAGGGAAGGACTACGACTGGTTGTAATGCAAAAGCCACATGATACCTTCAGAAGCTAAAGAACAAAATCCTTCCAGAGATCTTCTACTCTCAATTCCCTTAGACCTGTCTTTTCCTCAGTATTAGTGATCTGCTTCTTTTTATTATTATTATGTTAAGTTAGTCACTACCATACAGCACATCATTAGTTTCTGATATCATGTTCCATGATTCATTGTGAGAAAATACAGACTTTAGTGATTTAACATTTCTATGTCAGTGGTTGAAATTCTGCAGTCTGAGGTTTAGGTTATTATAGCCAAAAGATAATTTTGCTGTGCTCCTGAAGCCATTTCAGGCTTTAAAGACATGAGGGTCCGAAGTTGGGTTGTTGGGGGGATCTTCCAATGATGGTTAATCTGAAAAATTGTAGATTTCCTAGTAGTTGAAATTTCCAAATGACCGCAGATCATCACCATAGCTTCAAGACAGCATGCTATTCGTGAGAACAGTAAGGTGGGGGATAAAGGGGGTATTATGGTTGACAGTTTTGAATTTTAGAGAAATCCAGTGGTCTTGTGATTTATATTGGGTATTGTTTGTAGGTGAATGTTTGGCACAGGATTGCAATCTGTATTTTGGTTGCCTAATTTCAGAATGGGTGATGCCAGGATTGTTTTCCAGCATAGGCAGGATGGACAAATTACCCTCAGTACTCATTCCTAATCACTGAGAACCAGAAAAAGCAATGCTGAGCCTCCCTGGGAATCCAGAAGCCAGGAGGCATTCTCTACTGTTCCCTCAAGGTGAGAGCTCGCCAGGGACAGGGATATCCATGGGTACCCCACAGTGGTCTAAGAGGAGTTTGAGACTGGAACTTCTTACCGAGGGAGGATGACCTCGTGGCAAGAAATGCCTGCCAGCAAGCAGGCCCTTGTCATCTAGCCAAGTGAGGAGGGAGGAACACTGTGACCACATGCACAGTGATTACTCAGGCCAAACTCACAGTTGACTGGGTGTGGAAAACTGGTCCACCAGAGCCACCCTCTGAAATCTTGCCTGAGTTCGTTTTAGTGCCTCCTCCCCTGAGTTCAGAGAATTAATTTTCTCCTTGAAAGTACTTCACAAAGGAAGTATCTGAGGGCTTCAGTGCACTATTCTGTCATATTTGAGCCACTTGCATTGTGAACTGCCTATTCTATTTACTGAGTAGTCACAGAGGATAGAGTAATGGACAGTTGTGGCTCAGTGACATTTTGAGGGAATGTTGTCTTTTATTAATTTATGTGGCTCTGCTACCAAGTGATTCATGATAACGATGGTTTTCTAAGTGTGTGTGTGTGTGTGTGTGTGTGTGTGTGTGTGTGTGTGCAGATGTCTTTGAGTAGTCACTACTGCTGTGGTGAATCCTTTGGGGAAGGTGACATCCCACAGTGACAGAGAGAAGGCATTCAATGATCAATTTCCTTTGTAGCATTGACTTCCTTTAGGATGAGTACTTTTAAAAATTATAATTTGAAGCTGTATTTTACTGCTCAACTTGCAATATTTAATTTTAAAACAAATGTGTACATTAAGACACAGTAAACTTCCAGTTTCAAGGTCTACTCATTTGTTCAACCGTTAGTAAATATTTATGATGTGCATAGTATGTACCAGGCCCTGGGCTGACTGCAGGGATGGAGTGAGGGGCTAGGGTAGACTTTCCTTCATTGAGCCTTTGGCCTAATGGGAGGATACAGACTTTAAGCAGGGAAGATGTTTTACTACAAGTGTGATTCAGCAAATGTAGAGGGAGTTATGAGAGTAACGGTAGCCCTAATCTAATCCAGGTGCAGAAAACTCTTTCCTGCAGAAATGACATTTAAACTGGAACTTAAAAGATGGGTTTGAGGTTCATGTAGGAGAATGTGGATGGGAGAGGAAATTGACAGCTTTCTGAGAGATAGGACAGATCAGGAGGGGAGGAGGTGGGTGCTCTAGGAATAGTTTTAAACATTTAACGTGCCGTAATTTGGGGGTTTTTAACTGTTCATTTTTGATTATACTGTCTGATTTAGAGAATGAAGGTGGAGCAGTAACTTGGCCACATGAAATATTCAGTAACTGCCTCTAAGAAGCTTGTGTTCATGTCAGTCAAACCTGTGCACTCCAGAAGGGAGGCCACTGTATTTTAATCCAGTAGGATCTTAATACGTGTCAGGAACAACTGGTGTAGATTCAAAGATTTGGAACATTTTTGGGTTATGAAAGATATTTTGATTAATAGCAGTGTTTGCTGCATTGGAATTTCAACTGTAGTTTGTTTATTGATTCTTCATCATTGCAAGTTGGCTTGTTCAAATTATCTTGGAAGGACAGTTAATTGTGAGCTTGTTCCACTTAGTGATTTAACTTCTTTTCTACTCTGTTGTCTAACATTTTTATAGTCATAGGTAATGGGAAAAGAACATTATTGGCACTGATTTCTTGCTTCATAAATGTTGCAATAGACCAGGTAATACTACTTTCTGTTGTCTGTCTAAATGTGATTCCATAATTATTTTTTTCCATAATTATTAATAGAGTGATTAAAATCTATGAGATTCATTGTTTAATGAAAATGTAGTTTATAAATAATTAATTGGATTATTTATTGAAATTAATAAATTAATCATAATAATTAGTTGAATTATTAATTACAGTTACTATCCCAGAAGCTTTGCAAAAGCTTCAAGGCATATTTACATATCACATGATGACCTTTGATGATGTTATCTGGTTTTGTATTATTTTTAGGTAATACCTGACTTGTTTAAAAAAAAGTTATGATTCCTCACTTTCAAAACCCAAATCTCTGGCAACAATCCCACTGAGCTCCTATTAATCAATCCCAAACTGCCTCTGAATTCCAGTCTTGTTTTCGAAAGGAACAGTAGATTTCTTTTCCCCTAATGGTTAACTTTCTTGATTTAGCCCAAGCCTCGAAATATGGTAGGGAAGTCATTGCTGACCTCACTTCTTCACCTTCAGGAAAGGGGTTAGGGCTCCTTCAGAGAAAACATTGCTGTGGCCATGTAGGGTTAGGTAAATATGCCATGCAAAAATAAACCAAAAGCATGTCAACAAGATCCAAAGAGGATGAATCTTCTCCAAGCACCAATTTGCTGTTGAAGACTTTCTAGGGCTACTATGTTCTTAATCCCTGATTCCTAGCAAAGGATTCAAGCAGTTCTATTTATTATAATCCAACGAAACCTTTTTGCTTACATGGTTATAGCCACTTCTTGATCATAGAACATTATAAAGGATTAAAATGTGTGTGACATACATTGTGAAGAGTCGACATGTAGTGTCTCTATGTGTTAGATAATTAGAGAAATGTCCACTTAAGGGCAAAATATTGGCATGAGAATAGCAGCAGTTATTAGATAAGTAAATAAATATTTTCCTGTGTTTATGATATTAATTTTGACCTGGGTAGTGGATGTTGTGGGCACATGAATCTCTGTGAGCTTTGTAGCCATCTTCCAGAAGGCCGATTAACTGTGTACATCTTAGGATTTTGATGGTGTTTTCCTGTATTGTCCTCTTATCCTAACCCCTGGCTTCTCCTAACCTTCTACATTCTGCTTATATTGTTAGAAAGTATGTTTCAACAGAATCCTTAGGTATCCCTTTATCTTATTTTTAAATGTTAGTTCAACTGCTTGAATACTTTGCTTTGGCCTCTCTGTGCACATGACCAACTCATGTTAAATGCTTGAGAGAGCATTGCTTTGTGCTTCTGCATGGATTACATTTCCATAACTAATTATCAATAATGATTTTGTGCTGCTTAATGTTCAGAATAGCTTGCAGGTGACAGAGGTAAGCATTAGAAGGGCAAGTCCCTCAGGCGTGCGGTGAGAGCAAACCCCCCTTTATGGAATTTTGATTTATTTTAGCATTTGGTGCTCTGTCAGGGTCATGATCTAACAGCCTCCTGGGTTGGCACCTTGATTTTAGAACCAGCGCATCATTGTACAATCATCTATGAAGGAACATAATACATTAACTGCATGTAATTCTAAATTTCCAGTGAAAGATTAGGCCGACCTTTGCAGTGCAAGGATATAAATAATTTTAGGTTCCCATATTAAAATTTTTAAATGAAGAGATTAAGCAAAATGATTCCTGCACTCCCTTCTAATTGTGTAATTGTCTGATTTTCCTTGGCAATATAATGGCTAATATGCCAATCCAGATGAACTAGATACTTTCATTCATGCATTTAAACATTTTATCTATTGACCTATCTCTATTTTATGTTAGGCTCATTCTGTGTAGCAGAGACTGTGAAGAATACAGAAGAAATAGTAAGATGGTTTTTTTGACTTTAGGAACTTTTAATATATTTGGCCAGGTAAATACGCGATCAAATGTTATATAAAACACAATAATGTGTGCTGATTTCTTTGATCACTTTCTGGTTGTTGATTTTTTTTTCCTACTTTTTGTGGAGTCCCATGTGTGGAAGGGTTTTTCACATACTGAAAATTGCATTCTAGTATGAATGTATGATGATTGGCAGTCTTCTTAACCAATACTTGTTAGAAGTACCTACAGTCATTGATCAGTGATGGAGCTCTGCTCTACTCCATTTATCTTTGTGGCTGGGTTGGAAAAGGCATCACTTGATTGGACATCAGGAGCCCAGTTTGTTTTATGTTCTTCGTATACAAATTTCCTGATGTTGTAGAATACTTTTGTGAAACTTAAAATAAGAACTATTTATGGATGTGTATACACTTCTGTCTTCCTACTTCTCTTGACTATGAAAAGAAGCAAATATGTCAGGCTACTTTAGGATGTAGTGGTTTGAAGTTTCCTTGTGATTTTGGGTGTGGTTCATTGGTAATAATTTTTAGGAACCTATGCAGGAAATTTGAGTCCAGATTCATGTTGGCAGTAGAGAGCAAAGAGATGCCTTGCTCACTGTGTCATTGAGCTTCTTTCTTTTTGAAGATTTTATTTATTTGTTTGTTTATTTATTTATTAATTTAGTTAGTTCTGTTAGCCAACATATAGTAGTACATCATTAGTTTTTCATGTTGTATTCGGCGATTCATTAGTGCAAACACCCAGTACTCATCACATCATGTGTCCTCCTTAATACCCATCACCCAGTTACCCCATCCCCCAATCCCTCCCTCTGCAACCCTCAGTTTGTTTCCCAGGGTCCAGAGTCTCTCATGGTGTGTTTCCATCTCTGATTTCTTCCTCTTCAGTTTTTCCTCCACACTATTCCTTATGTTCCATATATGAGTGAAACCGTATGATAATTGTCTTTCTCTGCTTGACTAGTTTTACTCAGCATAATCCCCTCCAGTTCCATCCATGTAGATGTAAATGATAGGTATTCTTCCTTTCTGATGGCTGGGTGATATTCCATTGTGTATATATATATGAACCACATCTTCTTTATCCATTCGTCTGTTGAAGGACATCTCAGCTCCCACAGTTTGCTATTGTGGACATTGCTGCTCTGACCATTGGGTTCATGTGCCCCTTCTTTTCACTATATCTGTATCTTTAAAGTAAATAACCTAGTAGTGCAATTGCTGGGTTGTAAGGTAGCTCTATTTTTAACGTCTTGGGGAACCTCCATATTGTTTTCCAGAGTGGCTATACCAGCTTGCATTTATTTATTTGACAGAGTGTGTGTGTGTGTGTGTGTGTGTGAGAGAGAGAGAGAGAGAGAGAACAAGAATGGGAGGGACGTACAGAGGGAGACTCCCCACTGAGCAAGGAGCCCGATGTGGGACTCCATCCTAGGACCCTGGGATCATGACCTGAGCCAAAGGCAGATGCTTAACCAACCGAGTCACCCAGGTGCTCCTGTTGAGCTTCTTGAGAAAGGTGGCTATCATGCTTATGTACAGCATGAGCTTAAAACTGTTGATCTTTAAATGTGTCTCTTTAGATGTCTTAAAATGCATTTCAGCACACAAAAATGCAACTGTTACATCCTCAAGAATAAGGACTAGGTTGAGCACATGACACCAAAGGGCCTTTCAGCAGAATTTTCTTTACCTTTTTCTTTTTCACCAAGAATTTCTATTTAAAGCATCCCAAACTTAATTATATTGAAGTTGCCATTTTATGCACATAATGTTGTCCAGCCTGAGCACCTTGAATCAGGATCTGGCTCTGTCCCCTGCTCCCTGTTGGTGTCTACTCCCCTGTCTGTGGGATTGAGGTGCTAGTGAAAGGCACAGGAGTCAATAAGCTCAGAGTTTTTGTTTGGTGGTGAACACCAATTCTGGGTATACCTAGATCACTCTTTGCAAATAGACCTGATTTGGCTTTGTCATTAGGATCAACTAACCCCAGAGACCAACAGGCTTGCAAATTTATAGCATAAATTTTGCAGAAGCTATCCATCAAACTCTGTGTTCATCCTTCCCCTCCTCAGATCTGACCCTATTCATGTCATGTTAGACATCACAAATCTCAGAAGTTAGAATACAGCTCTTCTTCCCTTAACCTCATGGAAGTGACACCTTCCTACCACACTTATTGGATAGTGAGGTGCAAAAGACCTTACTTTCCATGTATCCTGTTAGCTAGTCTAGGTCTGTAGATACAGAAAGAAGAGTCTTTTAGATCCCAGCCTCTAAGCATTGGTTCTTGGTGAACTGCTAATCAGGAATGATTTCTAAATTAATGAAGGCATTCTAAGTATTCAGAAAATTTCTATTTGATTTTTCATTGTGCTCATTTAGAATTGGAAAACTAAAGGTGAGTGAGGCTTATAAAGGAAAACTGAAGATGAGAAAGGTAATACAATTATGGTGCTTAAGAGTTTATTCTCCTTTTACTAATTCAGATTCATTACCTGAAATAATTTTTTAAATTTCTGTCACAAGTGGCCTTAATATTCGTTAACAGCTAATGCCATAGAGACTCACTGCACACCTCCATGGCCCCCTTGGGTGTTGGCTCTTCTGTGTATAAGTTCACACTCATGTATTAGATGATAGTGACTGTCACACCAGAGTTGGCTACAACCAGCTTGCTTTCATTTTATTTGGGAAGAAAAGATGATTGCCATATTAATACAGATAATTGTGTTGACAACCTTATAATGAAGAGTACTAAAAAATTGATTAAATCCCTCCATATTTTAAATTTTGAATTTATTATGTTTATCTAATTACAAAAAGAAACCCTGTTTTTGTAGAATCTTGGAAACTCAGAGAAGTGTATAGAAGAAAACCAAAATCACCTTTAATTTTCTTGTACAGAGATTATGCTGTTTTGATATTTCTTACAGTTTTTTGATGTATGTATATTCAGTGATATACAAAAACATATGCTAATTTAAATACCTACCCTAAAAATCAACATCATACTATGTTTTGTATCCTTCATTTTTAAACTTAATATTATATACCATTAATGTATTATGATGTTTTCACTGTTTTACTTTAAAAACAATGTGATAAATGTGTATACATAAATCTTCTCAGGATAAGTAATTTCAACAATTTTAAGGCTTTTGATACAGGTTGCTAAAATGCTTCTTCAAAGTCCAAACCAGTTTTTATTTTTAATTTATAACAATTCTTAGTTTACTTTATACTCAAATTTACTTCAGAAAAAAAAGTTTTCTATTTAAGAGGAAAAATATTATTTTGTCAGTGGTTTTTCTTTCTAAATGAAGATAAACATTTTTATGAAAATGTTCTTTTAAAATATAAGAATAAATTTTATTCAATTGGAAGGACAAACTATTAAGTTTGTGTAACTGTAAAAAAAAGTAAAATTATGTACTATCTATATAAAACATCATAGTTTGAGGGCAGTTTTTTCCAGGTACAAAGAGGAGAAAGAATCCAGGTATTTAAGCAGTGTTCAGTGATTTAGCAACAATAATTATATAAAATTTCAAAAATTTCTCATAAATCTGAAATACTCCCATCTAACCAACTGATACATGAAATTTAGATTTTAATAGATTTTTTTTAAGAATCAGAGAATCAATATATTGATGATTTGAAGGCTATTATTTTTAACATCAGAATTATAGAAGCACTTGAATTTATCATTTAAGATGAATTTAACTACTTTGCTTAAAAAACAAAACAAAACAAAACCCTCATCTGTGGACTATAAAAAAAATAAAGTCCTATATAGCAACCCCAAGGAAGTGTTGAAACTAATACCTAACATTTGCATTCTTTTTGCTCTTTTCTCTTTAGGATATCCAGGCGGAAATTGACGCACATAACGATATATTTAAAAGCATTGATGGAAACAGGCAGAAGATGGTAAAAGCTTTGGGAAATTCCGAAGAGGCTACTATGCTTCAGCATCGCCTGGATGATATGAACCAGAGATGGAATGACTTAAAAGCCAAATCTGCCAGCATCAGGTCAGAATTATCAATATCAAAATAAAAATTATGGGAAAGGGAGGTTCTTATGATTTTTGCATATCAGAAAGAGAATGGGAAGGCTTACCATCCTGCTGGTTTCTCAGAAGTAGTTTAGATTTAAACTCAGGAGCACCTGGCTGGCTCAGCGGATAGAACATGCAGCTCTTGATCTCTGGGTTGTGAGTTTGAGCCCCACATTGGGTGTACAGAGTCACTTAAAAATAAAATCTTAAAAAAAAAGTTTTAAAAGCAAAAACATTTTTTTTTTCGGTTACAGTTTTAGCTCCATTTATATCCAGGGGCCACTGCCAACTGTTCTTGACTATTCCCCAATTTGTACTTTGTATTTTAAATCTAATACTAAGAATAATGTTACCAATATCTGCTAGTTATTGAGTGTTTTCCTTGACCAAGTAGTGTGTTAGCCTCTTTAAAAATATTACTTACTACTCGAAATATCCGAGTAGGTGAATAGTAACATCCTTCCTTACATGAGGAAACAGAGGCTGAATGAAAATAAGGAACTTGCCAAGTTTTTCAGCTAAAGCTGAGATTTGAACCTCGATCTTTTGGACTCTTGGCAGTGAACACTTTGCTTCATCATGCTATTTGTACATCCAATTGGAAAATGTGTTTATAGGAATTAAATATTGTTCATCGACACTGACATGGGAAACTGATGGTTCATGTCTGCTTTGGAGAGAATAAAATTAAATCAGAGTGAATTTGAAGACCAGAATGCTGACTAGGAAAGGACCCTGAAAAACGATCAAGGGTGACAATTATTAATGCTATTGGCCATCTAGAATTACACTGAATAGATGATGAACAGTACCCAACTAGACATGAGTTCATAGGAGATTACTGAGCAAAGATCCAAAAGAGGAATGTTAGTAGAAAGACTTAGATCTTAGGGTGCCTAGGTGGCTCAGTTGGTTGAACATTCAACTCATGATTTCAGCTCAGGTCATGATCTCAGGGTCGAGAGATCAAACCCCACATTGGGCTCCATGCTTAACTCAGGGTCTGCTTGTCCCTCTCCTTCCTCCCACTTGTGCTCGCGTTCTCTCTCTCTCTCTCTCTCTCTTTCTCTCTCTCAAATAATTTTAAAAAAAAGGAAGACCTAGATGGCTTGCATCTGGGTCAGTTTCTTTTAAGGTTCAGAAACTGTATGATGTACTGAAAAGTGTGTATAACCTTAAAATGATCTTAAGTTTGATTCATTGACTTTGATGTTTACTTACTGATCTTAGACAAGTCACTCAGTCTGTCCTAGCTTTAGTTTTCTCATTAAATATTTAATCCACATGATTGCTGGGAAAATTGAATGGGATAATCTGGTAGTTCTTTGACCTGTGCAAAGGCTGTCTAATGTAGCATCTAGTTTATTTTTTCTTATATAAAGGGACTCAGTGGACCTGCTTCATCTGGCTTCTGGACTTCATGGAGCCAGTTCCTAGGGCATAGAAATCTTTAGTGATTATTTGTTGTGAATAAACTTTAAAAATGCTTTTTCTTTCTAAAGAGATGTCCTGAAAGGTTTTTATTCTTCTGGGTCTCATAGAGGGAAATTGATACTTCTTTTTACTCTTTAGGAAGGGGGTAATTGAGCATGACCATGGCAACCTTTGTATAAAGATCCTCTTGATGATCATGTCAACATCAGCCAACTACCTTTTTCTATAAGAGACTACAATCTGGGAGTATTGTACAGTGAGAGCATATACTAATGCTTATTTAAGATTGAAATTTCAACTTGCCAGATCCCTTTAGGTTGCAACTTTCTGTTCCCTGTAAATAAAGATAAATAAAATGATTTAAAATGTTAATTCGGTGAAAAACATTCACTGAGGTTCTAGCAAAACCAAAATCTAGTCTAACAAGTGAAAAGCCTTGGCGCTCTGTCAAATAAATAAAAATCTTTAAAAACAAAACAAAACAAAACAAAACAAAAAAAACAAGTGAAAAGCCACAGTACTGGTCCTGAAGATTACACACATGGTGCTGGCATTTGGAGAGTTTGGAGGATGAGTTCTTTAGGAAGGAGAGTTTATTGAAGGCTCACATCATAAAAGATCATTTCAAATGAAAAGCTATAGACAGAAAAATTATTGGTGTTCCACAGATGCTATTCCTAAGCCTAGCAAGTCACATTATTTTTCTAACCTGAAAAGAAAGAGCTCATAAAGCACTGTTGCAATATTATCTAATAAATTAATTAATGTTATTTTTAGAAGATGGGAGAGTAAACTTTTGTCAGTGGACCTCTGCATCAAGATAGATAATACGTTCCAGTAAAGTGTATTATTTTTTTTAATTAAAAATTTTTTTAATTTAAATTCTAGTTAGTTGACATGCAATTCAATATTGGTTCAGGAGTATAGTTCAGTGGTTCATCATTTACATATAACACCCAGTGCTCATCATCTCAAGTGCCCTCATTAATACCCATCACTCATCTAGCCCATCCCCCACCTCCCTCCCTCCATCAACCCCCAGTTTGTTCTCTATAGTTAAGAGTCTATCATGATCATGATTGGTTTCCCTCTCTTCCCACCCCCCAAATGTTCATCCTTTAGTAGAGTGTGCTATTAATGTGATAATAAGTTAAAAGAATGTTTAGCCTCATTACCCACCTCTGGAGATTCAGACATTTATTCAAGCAGTTAATAAGAACAACCTTCAATAAACAAGGTGTTGTTCCTGTCCTAGCAGGCTCACAGGTCTGTCCAGGTCAAGGTGGGTCCAATGAAGGCAGTGGTTATTTCCTCTCCCATGATCACCAGAGGCTTCATGAAAGAGGCAGTTACTAAGCCAAGCCTTGAAAAGGTGTAGAGTTATTCTCCAGATGGACACATCAGCTGTGGAGAAGGACATGTTGGCAGGAGGCTTGACATAACACTGTTTTCATGGAATGGTGAAGAATTTCAGTCTGGCTGAGAATTTGCTGTGGGTGTGGAAGAGAAAGATTATGGCCAGAAAAAAAAAAGAGAGAGAGAGAGAGAGAGAGAGAGAGAGAGAGAGAGAGGTGAGACACTCATGGAACGTCTGTGTGCACCATGCTCATTCTTATGGGAATAGAATTTGAAAACTTTTGGGTGACCTAGTTATATGTGAGCTTTGGAATGATCCCTCCCACAAGCCCATGGAGGATGCTTTCTTAGATAACCATAGTTCTGAGGACAAGGAGAGGTGCTAACAGACCTCTTCAGTATGCAGGAAAGGGAAGAGAGACAGAATAGGTACTCGGTTCGTGTTGTGCTAGAGTGAGACATCCAGAAACAAATCACCAGTAGCCCATGGATGGACATCTCTTCAAAAGAGAGCAGTGGGCCAAATAAAGAAATGGCAAGATAGGGAACACCTAGATAGAGGCGGCAGGCAATGCATTATACGTAGGCAAGAGGGTGAAAAATTAGAAGAGGGCACAAAAACCCCAGGAAGACTTAATATATAAGGAATAGGTGAAGGAAGAGAAAGCGAGCAAAGGAACCTGAGAAGTGGGAGTGTTGTCAAGAGCCCAGGGAGGAGGGTTTCCAAGGGACAGGCATGGCCAGCGGTGCCAGCAGCTGAGGGAGTGGAGTAAGATCAGGGCTACTGAGGCCAGACGAAGTGGGAAGGGCTTTGGTGACTCTTTGCCAGGACAGTGTTCTGGGTGAGGTGAAAATCTGATCTCAGAGTACCAAAGAGTCAGAATGGGAAGTGGGGAGGTGGAAACAGAACTAGTCTACACCGTCTCATTTTCTCAAGTAACTCTACTATGAAGGGAAGGGGGTAGAGAGGACACATTGCTGTAACAATGTTATTACCCGTAACAGCATTATAAATGTGTAAGAACTAGAGACCGAGATCTATACCTCTATTGATTTATCTGTGCTTTCATATAGATCAGGTATGCTTCACCAAAGACGTCAATGATAATTGTCTTCATTTTTAACTTGGGCAAAACAAATTCTAATAGCATTCATTATTACCTGGGTATTAATAAAAGATGTACATTTCTTTATACAAATATATATAAATTTGTAACTGTGTGATGACGAGTGTTGACTAGACGTATTGTGGTAATCATTTATCAATATATACTTATATTGAATCATTGTGTTGTATACCTAAAAGGAGTAGAATATCATATGTGAATGATATCTTAATTAAAAGAAAGAGAAAACAGTTTCTTAAAAAAGATAAAGTTTATTATACTCAGTAATAGGCCCTCGTATAGGAAGCCCACCTCAAAGAGCCATGGTACAGGGTAGTGTTTAGGAGTCTTAATCCTGTGGAGTTACACCACCTCAGTTCACACACTGGCTTTGCCTTTTAGCAGCTGGGCCACCGTGGGCAGGCTACTTAGCCTATATGTGTCTCCTCATATGTCAAATAGAAACAGTGAGAATAACTTCCTTATGGGGTCATCCTGAATATTTCATTTAATTAGCCTGTGTAAAGTGCCTAAGACAGTGGCACACAGTAAGCACTCAATAATTGTTAACTATTATAATTTTTTTCATGGATTACTATTCTGTTTGGCACTGATCAGTTCAAAAGACATAGAAATTCTCCCTACCTCATTTTTTTTGTCTTTGTCATTAATGTTGGGGATTTGTGAGAAAGTCCTTAACAAATGGTGTCCATCTATCCTGGCTGGATTCTGAACAAATATAAAATTATGCCCAAGAGAGAACAACAGTGTTATGTTAATTTCTGACGGAGGCCAGGCTGGAGGAGGTAGCTTAGAGTGAGGGCCCTGTGGGTCTTGTTAACTGAACTCCAGAATGAGGCAGTATTACCAGCAGTCACGAGAGAAGGTGGCCGCCCAGGGGAGAAATCCTCCATGGAAGAGTGGGGAGGAACTCTGTCTCTGCAGGCCTATTTCAAGAGGCAAGGGTGGGCTGAGCGACACGTTCCCCTCTCCACCTCTTCAGGGACTGAGAGAGGGGAAGATTGGAGAGGTGGTCAAGAGTGGGCTCACTGAGAAAGTCCCTCCCCAAGGGGTTGGGTGGGGAAATGTTCTCATTAGCAAATATGGAGAGGCAGCCTATCTGTCAGCCCTCTGCCTCCCTCAGTCCTTGCTGAAAATGATACCTGGTGAGCACAGTGTGACTTTCCGTCCCTTTACTCTTTCCTTCTGTTCCTCCAAAGCAGTCTGTCCTTACACTGACTTCTCTTGTGCCCGAATTCAGTTGTATCTTTAATATTTCTGAAAACTCTTCCGCCACTTTTCTGTATACTTGAAAGTTGGCCTTCCCCTTAGTGGCCCACTTCATTTAAAGCTCTCTTTGATAAGAGTGTAAGTTTCCATTTTCCTCACGTGGCAGCTGGTGGGAATATTTTGGCTCTTTAATAACTGCTACAGATGAAAACCAACCGGAACGCCAGCCATCCTCTTCCAGTATGGAGCTGCAGACGAGTGGCTGCAGGAGCCCAGCCGCACGGGGATAGGAAGATGTTGACAACCTTCTTTTAGGCATTGCCATCTCAACAGCTTCTCTTTAGAAGTGATACATCCTTTATTCTACCCTCTACCATCTTCTTCCTGCTTCCTCCTGCTCTGTAAGACACTTTTCTCCTTTACTCATTGATTTGAGCATCTGACTTGCCTTTTATTCTTAATCTCTTCCTCAGATGTCATCCTTGGTGTCAGTATCCATATGGATAATTTTTTTATATTTTGACTTCCAAGTTTCTCTGTAAGAGCCTTTCTCCCTATTCTAAGTCCCACAGGCCTGGCCATACCTGGGACTCAGTTAACATCCTGAAATGATCAGTCTCCAGGAGACCAAGTGCAGACTGTTCTCCAGAGCACACATTTTATTTTCCTGCATTCCATCTGGCCATGTGCATCTGAATACCACTGTCTTTGCCATGTTACTTAGAGAGGAACCCTCTGTTGCATTGAAACAGAATTACTTGCAACATCATTGGTAAATCAGTTCTCCTTCACATTAAAGGTATGGCCTAATGAAGAGGGTACTTTTCATCAGTTTATTATATACCAGGAGCATTGCTATCTTAATTACCTAAGTTTGTATTTTTATCCTGTATATATGATTCATCTACTATATTTCAGGTAGATTGTTTAGTGCTCATTTCAGTAGCGCATATGCCAACTAGACTGTTTAAAAATGCATGTCCTTTAGTATTTCCAACTGTGGAACTCTTAGCTTTTGATTTTTTTCCTTCCAAATGTGCCTTCTTTTCTCCTAATCATTAGTTGCATAAACCCTTCCTCTTTTAAGACTCCATCCACCCCTTCTACTCCATTTGGATTCCATCACAAGCCATTCCAGTACTGTGAATTTCCTCCTTCCCTGGAATTTCTTGTCTCCTCCTTTTAAATCCCTGAGAAGGATAAGCAGATTCCCCGCTGAGCAGGGAGCCTGATGCAGGGCTTGATCCTGGGACTCCGGGATTATGATCAGAGCCGAAGGCAGACACTCAACTGACTGATCCACCCAGGTGCCCCTCTCTCCCCATTCTTGATTCTAGATTTCCTAGTGTTGTACAAGAAAGCAAAAAATGATGACAGTTCTTCTATAATTTGACTCTTTCTGCTTAACGATTGGTATTGTGATTCTGAATGATTTTCTATCATATTTACCACCATTTCTATCTTGTAAAGATTTTGCTTCCTCGTTAGCTCCCAAGAACTCTCCCTTTGCCATGGCCTTCTTTCATTTTTTTCTGAGAATGAGGCCATTTGATATATGCTCTGTCTGTACATTCTGTATTTCAAATTGTGCTTTAATTGTGCTAAAGTCAATGTTGTCATGGCAGGGAGCATTTGCTCTAATTTATCATCATTTTTAGAGAGAAAATGCCTGCCAAAGATTATAGTAACAGCTAATATTTATTGAATATTCATGTGCCAGACCTACAGTAACTGCTCTACAGGCATCACTTCCTTCGACTGTGGTGTGGTCACTTGAGCTATGTAATAATCTGAGGCTCAACACCTTGGGTTAATATCTTTATTATTATCTTTTGGGATAACTTTGATTAGACTTTTAAATAATGAAGTCCAGTGTGTGAAATATTCTTTGCAATCTAAAAAAAATGCTTACAAGTATATATTTCACTTAGATCGATAGGAGAGAAAATAGCTAATGGTTTGAAATGTCAGCTAGAAGATGGGCTCTTGGGAAATTTTTTTACTTCCTAGAAAAAGGGTGCACTGGAAATAAATTCAGTAATGTGAATGACATGGTCTAAGTTTTTATGTTAGATTTATTTAATTTAAGATTATGTTAATTAGATATCCAGTTATCAGTTTAATGATGTTTAATAGAGATTCTTATTAACATATGGTTTCAAAGGCCAGTGAAATTGTAAAATCTAATGAAAACAGAGTTCAAGATAAAGTTCTATCTTTCCTTTCTTTTATGAGCCTCTTAAAAATTCAGGGCACCCTTTTAAGTGCCCTTAGAGAAGATTAACCTTTAACATCATGGTTACATCTAATGTTATCACATTCTACAATGTTATTGACACCACTTTCAGCCTTAGCCAGTTGATTTTGCAAATCATATTGTAAACCTACTAACATTTCCTTTTCTCAAGTTGAATAGAGGAAGATTCCATCCCTCTCTTCTTGCCCCCTTTCTGATTCAGCACTTTCTGAGAAGGTAGAAATGTTCTGTCTCGGTGCTGTTCAGTGTGGTAGCCATGAAGCACATGGAGTACTTAAAATGTGTCTAGTGCAACTGATGACATGAATTTCAAATTTAATCATTAACTTCAGCTTCCGTGGAAATAGCTACATGTCAGTGGCGGGCTACTATTTTGGAAGCACAGCTTTGGTGTTCTTTTCAGCACACACTGAATTCCTCTTTCTCCTAGTCATCTCTGTTCCCTTTCTGGGAGCAAGAATAACTGCTTTTACTGTAACTGGTTATTCTTGCACTAATAAAGGTATTTTCTTTCATTATAACTTGATTTATTATCTGTGGGTTTTACCATAAACTAAAAATAAATTTCATTTTTTATAAGGATGCCACATTGGACATTTAATATGTGCATTCCTTACACAACAGGGGATAGTACGCATTTGCTCCCTTTTTTTTTTTTTAAGATTTTATTTATTTATTTGACAGAGAGAAACACAGCCAGAGAGGGAACACAAGCAAGGGGAGTGAGAAAGGGAGAAGCAGGCTTCCTGCCGAGCAGGCAGCCCGATGCGGGGCTCGATCCCCGGTCTCCGGGATCATGACCTGAGCCGAAGGCAGTTGCTTAACCAACTGAGCCACCCAGGCGCCCCACACATTTGCTCCCTTAATTTGGGTCATTGTATTCTTTGATGGACCTACTTTGCAAATGGATCTTCACTTGTCTATAAATATGTCTGGGTGGTTTCTATCTGCTGTCTTAAATGCTGCCCCTAATGAAAGCAGTGGATTAGAAAGAGTTTAGACTTCAGTTTGGATCCCACATTCTGTCCTTGAGCAAGTTTTTTCCTTCTCCAAGCTTTGATTCCCTCAGAGAACCGTTGTTAGAGGTTTCTTAGAGCGTATTTGGTTAACTCGCCTTTCTCCCACCTGGTCCCAGGACTTTTTATTCCTGAAACCTTGTATTGCTGATAATCAGTGAGACTGTTCCATAGATGTTTATTTGTGGTGAGTAAGTGAAAAGCTGTATTTTATTTTTTAAAATGCACCTGTTTCACTCAGCATAATCTCTTCCAGTCCAGATTCACTCACACGCTATCTTGTTCCTAGCGGTACATTGAGAGAAGAATTAAAAACTTCTTTGAAGAAACATCAAAAAGTAGAGGCTTCTGTATCGCATGGTTTCACTTACTTGCGGTGCATGAGGGGTAAACTGGAGGGCAGTGGGAGAAGGAAAGTAAATGGGAACTAGGGTAATCTAGGGAGGGAAACGAAACAACAGAGACTTTGGACACAGAAACAAACTGAGGGACTTGGAGGGAGGGGGGTGGAGGGATGGGAGAGCCTGGTGGTGGGTACTGGGGACACCT